>JAHWFP010231696.1:0-22954 GCA_023313725.1 Lithobius niger | reverse complement strand
TTGCGGCCTCCGTGTCGTGTTTTGGTGATGCAGTAATTAAATTGTTATATCGGACGTACGCAACGTATTCTTACCGCAATTCTTGTGTTTAGTTATTCTGTAAGTGATCCAAAAGTCAAACATGCATGTCAAATGGATGTATTTGCCCTTTAAGGAGGTGTGTGTGGCTTGTTTGATTCTTCAAAAGAAATGGCGTCGTGCATTCCTTTACTTGGTGCAGGCTAGCACTAGATATTGCTAGATTCTTCAGAATTTTATCGGTGACAACCAGCATTTAACGCTTCGCCGTTTTTTTGTTTTTTTTTTGCCCCCGGTGGTTCTTACATGTGTCCCTTTAACACTTTCGCTTCAGTCTTCGGAACGCCTCGCAGGCTGGCTGGCGATGGAATCAGATATCGTTCCCCAGGGTGGAGTGTGACACACGTTGACTTGTTTACGGTTACGGCTTGTACTTTCAAGTCATAAATCAGTGGTGGTGATGGCAACATATATCACAATCTTTCCACTCTCTCTTGTGCCGGCAACTGTTGAGACTGACAGTCCTCCTGGAACGCCTTGCCCAAATTGATCCCGTTTAGTGTCTGGGATTGTAAAAGAGTTAATCTCGTGACCTCAATTTGTATACGCGAGTGTCAAGCGATCCGCTGATTACTTTAATCATTTGATCAAACGACGGCTGTATCGGACTTAGCTCTGCCATTCAGTTCAATTTCACTGAGGAAAAGCAAGCTTAGGAGGGGTTGGGTTGAACGCAACCTCTAAGGTGCGAAGCTTCGTTGTCCTAGTTTATTACAGCTATACCTTCACGCTGGCACTTTCGACCACCACGTTTCTCTTTTTCAATGGCGTCATGTAAAGCAAGCCAGCAGCCTTATGCAGGAGAATCTCTGGCCTAGTGTCCGAAAATTATCAATCTGAAAATGTATGGATATAAAACTCCTTCAGAAAAAAAAAAGCTCGAGATAAAGATACTCCCATTTTTCTATGTTCAGTCCTATGAAAGTTGTGATATCCACCAAAAACCAAAACTGGTATAAGAGAAGCCGCCAAGTTTCCAAAAAAAAGGGTCGACCTTTGAAGGTAGTGATATCATACAACCAGGAAAAGGCCGCCAAGGGTAATCCTATTAGCCAACTTAATCGCACCGAATAATACTTTGGAGGTTAAAAGAAAACTTGAAGATTGCTACAGTGAGCAGCAATGTTCTAGTTTTCATTTAACTTTCCAACTATTAGTCAGTGTGATTAACTTGGCTAAATATGATAAACCTTGGCGGCCCTTCCCTGGTCGAATGATATCACTACCTTCAAAGGCCGACCCTTTTTGGAAAACTTGGTGGCTTCCCTTATACCAGTTTAGGTTTTGGGTGGATAGGAGAATCTCCGGTCAAGTATCCGAGGAAGTCAGGATTTTGAAAGATACCACAAGAAGTGTTGGAAAGGTAGTTGAAGTTTTTCAATTGTGAGTGAGTAATTGAGTTTATGTTTGAATTAGCTTGTGGGAAAGGAAATTACTCGTGAAGGACCTCCCAACAAGGCGTGAAGAAAGACCCACAAGCACATAAATCTGAAGAGACTTTAATTTTTGACCAAGTGCTCCTCTTTTTGGGTAGATCACCAAAAGAAAAAGAAATACACGTAAACCTGTGAACAAGAACAATTAGGCATATCATACAAAAAGATAATCATATAAAAAAAAAACAATAAAAAAAAAACAACCTACTTTCACGATGAAAACATATGTACAGCAAGAGTGTGGTTAAATCACTGAAACATCATGCTGACTTAACACGACAAAAGGCACTAAATATTATTTACATAATAATGATGTACATTGATTGAACACAATCAATTAAGAATTTTCCTATTAGTAAAGGCGTTATAATTTACTGCAAGGTTTGACGTAGGTCTCCGATAGTAGCTCAGCTGTTGGCCAATGATACCGCTAACTTCCCTGTCCACCATTCCATTACCAGCTACCAAACCGTAAATTTGTATATATTTGCACTAATAACTAAAAAAGTTTAGATTTTCACTAATAACTAGAGATTTAAGCTGTGGCAGGCGAGCTCTGACATCAAATCCTATCAAAATGAACAGCTAACGCCCGATTTGTACTAAGAGCCAATAGTCACAATGCACTACCATCGATCTTCCATAACATTAAAGTCCGTCTGTTAGCTCCATCTCCATAAAATAGTGCATCAGTGATTCAGTGGTAGAATGGTCGCCAGGTCCGTCGACAGGCATACACTTTGTTCCCGGGCCACGGGTAATTTTGGCCCGAAAGTGGGGACTCGTACCACCCCGGTCCTGAAAAGAGAAAGAAAAAAATTGGGGGAGGCTCCGTGCCCCTTTTGTCCCGGGCCCCACAAATCTTGTCTACGGCCCTGCACGCGGGTGACCTGGGTTCGATTTCTGGCCGATGCACCATCTTATAGAGTCAAATGGGCGGACTGTATTTGGACGATCAATGGTACGATTAATGTGTACTGATAGTACACATTGATGTGGACTGTCAGTACACATCGTTTTCACAGTGTAGTGGGTGGTGTGTCACGACCCTTAATAGAAATCGGCAGTTAGCTGTTTATTTTATTCGTGATAGTAGCTCAGTCGGCTTGGGTGCTGGAGTGCATCTTCTAGGCAACGGCTCAATTTTTTGGCTAGAAATTAGAAGAGGCTAGTGAAGTTACCGATTTGGTCAAATGTCAAATAACACTGGATCCTCGTGTAAGTCATTATTATACGCTAGTTAGTTTTTTAGTTATTAAATTATTACTCCTGGTCTATTTATTCTAATTCTTATTTCAAGCCCAATTTTTTTTGTTATTCCAACGGAATGCCAAAGGGGCTCGATCAGCGGTAAATAAATACAGATGCAAACCTATTTAAGTTGCCGTTTGGACCTAAACCGGGACTGCCTGAGCGGGAATTGAACCCTCGACCTTCCACACCAACGAGCGAAGCCCTACCTCTAAGCCATATACTGACACGATCTAAAAGGAAACGGCCGTACACAGCAGTTAACAGGCACACATGTCAGTGTATAGCTTAGAGATGGGGCTTTAGCCATTGGACTCGAAGGTAGCGTTCAGGCCCGTCGGATCGAAAACCCAACAGATAGAAAGTATCGCATGGCCCGTGAAATAGAAAATTTTCGACCTGACGGGAAAATGTATTTCTATCTTACGGGATTTTTTTTTCGATATAACGGGAATTTTTTTCTGTCTCATGGGAATTTTTTTCGATATAACAGGAATTATTTTTAAATTTATAATGAGATTTTTTCACATAAACTAAAATTATATGACCAAAGTCAGTCCATTCTTCTACAAAAAAATAGTAAACAATAGGATTAAGATCATTTTCAAGCCCTAATTTTATGTTAATAGTGTAGTAGATTCTACTTTTTCCAAACTCTACGTTCATTTAGTACTAAGTACAGATGCAAACCTATTTACGTTGCCTTTTGGACTTTAAACGTCGGACTGCCTGAGGGGCCGTTCAAGTATTACGTCATCAAGAAATTAGCCATTTTGAACCTCCCTTCCCCCCTCGTCATCGATCGCCATTAGCTGGCGAACCCGCCCTCCCCCATCCTGATGACGTAGACTTCAACGTGCCCTAAGTGAGATTTGAAACTAAAGGCCGTCCTGTTTATATTTAGCACTAAAACAATTCAGTGCCACCATAAAGAATACTATCAATTATTGGCATAGTTAGTAACTAAATTATAAAACAATACTAACCAACAGTACAACAGTACTAAAACAAATGAAATTTCTTAAATGCTAATAATGCAAACCGCAAGCCGTGCCATTTTTTCCTCCGTGAGTACAAAAACAAAATTTTGTTTGATATGAAAGAAATTCTATTCAATGAAAAAAAAATCTCTGTCTGATGGGAAAAAATTTCTGTCTGTTGGGAAAAAATTTCTATCTGTTGGGAAAAAAATTCTATCTAATGGGAAAAAAATTCTATCCGTTGGGAAAATCATATTTTCTATCTGACGGCATTTCTGTCCCATGGGACGTTCGATCATTTCGATCTGATGGGTTTTCGATCTGACGGGAGGACACCGAAGGTGGAGGGGAGGGTTCAATTAACGCTCAGGCAGTCTGACATTCAAGTCCAAAAAGCAACGGAAATGCGTTTCCATCTGTGTTTATGGCATCTGTGTTTCTGGCTAAGTTATTAAAAAGAACAAAACATTTTTTTTTAGTAACATGTTTTTCTATTTGTTTTATTTTTCTATACCTTAGGTTTCGCGTAAATATGGAAACATCAATTATTTATCGTTTTAAACAGTAACTCCGGCCGGCCGTCATCCTGGGCTTTTAGACTGCTCGCAGCGCAACCATCCATCCGTTTAATAACAGATGCAACTGTCAACAGTCACACAATCCTGACACTCTTCCGGGACGAATAGCTGACGACAGAACTGAAGCGAGTGTTTACAATTTCAAAACCTCTGCGTTCGGTTGTAAGCGCGGGGATGGCAGAGTGGTTGTTGTTAAGTCAAGTATCGCTGGCTGGTATCGCAGATGGCCTACACGTCACGTGACACACGGTTGGATGGGTGGGGGAGTCGGGGGGCTGCCTCTTTAGCGCTCAGCTTTGGCTTCACCATTCCCACTTGTCAGGAATGCCAGTCAGCCAAGGCCGGCGAAATAAGTCAAACACGGCGGGCTGAGTGACAGCTTAGCCGGCTATACGAATCCGACCCTGCTCAACGCCGTGTAATATAACACGACCGTGCGGCCCCCGGACTGAAATTTTTATTATCACCGGATTCCAGAGATTCAAAGGGCAGTCATATATATCCCGCTGTTGGAGGGATCTAAGGGGGATGACGAAACCCCGACGACGTCGAAACTGCATGCGAACTAGCAGTGGTGTGGAAGGAACAAAGCCACTTGAACTTCGTCTCAGCTACTTCGTCTTCGTCTATGTCTGTCTTTGTCCGTGTGTGTGTGTGTGTGTGTCGCGTGATCAGAAATCGTGCTTGGAAAAGTAGATTGCGTGTAAATCGTCTTAGTAAGGCGGTGACAGATTCCTGTCGGCAAGGATTTCTGTGCAGCCGCACAAGAAGAAAAATGGGTCTGTGTACTTCAGGGCTCGCCTACTGTCCTGGCAAAAACAGTTTTAGTGTTCTGTACAGCCGTACCGGCTGAGAAGACTATTGCAACGACTTTGTCCGCCCGTCGCTTTTTTCAACTTCGCAACGGTACCAGAAATTGACGACCACTGTTTACAACGTTCGATTCAGTGTCAAAAGTTAGTTAAATAACATGGCAAATTAAAACATCGTTGCCTCCTTATAGCTAATAGACTTCTTTGACGTAACTAAATTAAATAATAACGTTTCATCGTCGAATTGAAATCCTGAAGATTTGTGTTACCGCAGACGTAAAAACAAAAACATTTTAGCTTCGTTTAAAAGAGTCTTGTCGCATTGTTGCATGAATGAATAGGCTTACGATTGAACCAAATTCTCCATTAGGCCTATCTGCTACTTACGATACTAAAACTGCCGTTAAAAAATTAGGCCTAAAAAATGAAAATTATGTCTAAAATCACGTTATCATGGCAACGTTAATAGTTGTTACGAGTCGCTGCTGCAGCGTTTGTCTTGTCCCTTCCCTACTACCACTGATCTATACATGTAGGCAACGCTGCGCATTACGTTGTAAAGCCCTAACCAGACTGGCTGCTCGCGGCTGCACGGAGTCGCAGTATGGTGTAAAAAAGACTTCAATATTGGTCCTTAACGCAACACCAACCGTACGACTGCGGTCAATTTTGACCTTGTAGGCACGTAGCCGCGCATTGCTTCACACGAAATTTTCTTCTGTCTGGAGAGGCCTTAAGCCCTGACCAGACTGGCTGCTCGCGGCTGCCCGGTGTCGCATTATGGTGCAAAAAAGACTTCAATATTGTGCTTTAAACACAATATGAACCACCGTACGATTGTACCGATTTTGACCTTGTAGACACGTAGTAACGCATCGCTTCGCACGAAATTGTCTTCTGTCTGGAGAGGCCTTTAACACTGTAACTGTGTGCGCGGAGGCATACCGTGTTGCAAAAATGAATAGGCTTACTGTATACAATCCAAATCTCCGTTAGTTGCTACTTACGAAATTAAAGTTGTAAATTAGGCCTAAACGCTGACAATTATGCCTAAAACGTAAAATAAAAGCTAACACATTTGTAACGAGCAATTCTGATGGTTACTGTTTTTAGATTATATGTATAATAGAGATACCTGTTGCAATGCGTGATAGAGAAGTGTGCCTCACTATTGGTAGTGGCAGAATTGTACAGAAGACAGAGTGTGACTAGGTAGTTACTGTAGCCACTTGTTTTGTATAGATTTTACCATCGGAGAAAGGCACATTTTAAAAACACAACTACTGACTTTTTAAGGTTACTTAGGAATAGTGTTCCTAGCTTACAGTTAAAAATAGGAACAGTTAATGGTTAATAGGAATATAGTTAATTTTTTATTTTCAGTGGTATACTGTGCTCACATGCTACTTTTAGAGTGTTTTATTACCTTTTGATTTCTGGAAACAATTTATAAATGTAGGCTACAAGTCTAGTATCTAGACACAAGCTTGTGTGTCGAGATAAGCAGGACAACAATCATCAACATTCAGCAACAATCATCGACATGGCATTGTAGAGGGGCTTGCAGTAGCACAGCATAATGCTGTCGCGCTAGTATGCTTGATCTTGAAGAAGTAAAGCTGTTGATCTCATTCAATTAATATTGTCATTGAGACATTCCATGGACACATTTCAGGGATCTGGGTGAAAATAACAATGCATTATAAATGCTAGAACAGTGGAAATCAAGTTGAAATTTGATTGAAATCAAGAGCAACGACCCACCAGACAACCTCAAATTCAACCAGACAAATCCAAATTCCCAATGGCAGATTGCCAACTTATTCTTTCTGCAAAGAAAGGAAACAGCATTGCATTGTTGAGCAGATGCATGACATGACGGTTGGGTGCGGAGAGCAAGTGCACGACGGGACACTACGGTGCTGAGACACCGAACTGTCCCATCGTGCACTTCCTCTCAGCATCCAACCGTCCCATCATGCATTGCTAGCTAGAAAGCATTGTTACAACTATCGTTGCAGATAGCTGAGAGGAGTGAAGTCGGTTGACATTGACAAGAAACAAAATTGACCGTACGACTGCAGTACAACAGATGAAACTATGTATGTATGCCTGGATGTCTATCCTACCCTACCCTTAGACTTCCGTAACCAACTGGATGTGCCGTGGGAATAGTGTGAGCGCGAGCATTTAATGGGAGATTGTCGCCAAATACAAGCTGCAACATCTATAGCCATTTGCCTCTATCTCGTTCTCTCTGTAATCCTGACTTTCAACAGGCGAAGGAACACACGAATAACTTTCTTTTTACACAACAAACAAGCCACGTGCCTCATTAATTATTGAGTGTAAAGTTGGTGCGCCCACGTGCACCAGGAAGCAAGCGGTAAAGTTAAGCCTAACGACATCAAAGACGCGTGGTCGCACCAACTTTATACAGTAAATAAGGAGGTACGAGGCTGGTTTGTTGTGTAAAAAAAAACAATTTCTTTGCGGATTCCTTCGCTTGTTTAAATCAAGTGCTACGTAGAACTAAATAATGGTAGACGGTGCTAGATGCTGCAATGGGGAAGTTTTAAAAGTCAGCGGCTTGCGAGTCGCTTGCAAGCGAAAACGCTTGCCCGTTTGTTATTTCAATGGGAAAGCGTTCCCCGCTGCTAAGCGACCCGCAAGCCGCTGGCTTTTAAAACTCCCCTAATCTGCCATTCGGTGAATGGGGGGTGGGGGGAATTGAGGCTTTATGGCGCGTCGACAACTTGGTCATTAGCGCCAACCTCAGTCACAGTGCAGTGGTCCGGGTTGCCACTGCACCACACATTACAGAGATATTATTCAAACCCCTAAATGAATGGGTGTCCCTAGGTGAATGGGCACCTTTGAGTAACAGAATAGAGTTTTGACCAGTATTACTATTGTCAACGCGCATTTGGGATGCCGCGGCTCCAGGGATGTCAGCGCCGCGCTACGCATCCCGCGTGGGCTACAAAGTAAAAGATAAAATATATTTGCTTGTCTTTGATCAAATATAAAATAACCAAACATCCGAGGCATATGCGAGGATGGATCTGAATAGTGAAATGTGCAGTTTAAGGTAAAACTAAAATGATCCCAGTTGGTTTAAGAATGATGGAAGTTATCTGCTTATCGAACTTCAAATCGTTATTGGCTGAACGAGCAAAGCGAGCGTGGACGTATAACGTGCGTTCCGTTTGGCAAAGTGCTTCAGCGCTTATCAGAATCACTGTCCCGTTTGTGTGAGCGCTTCGTTTGCTGAAGCGCTCATGACTGTTCCGTTTGCAGGCGCTGAGAAGCTGCTTCGAAGCAACGCGAAGCAGAAAAATTGGTGCTTTTTTGGCTTAGCTTCAAGATGGGCCGCTCCCTTGTACGTGGACGCTATCGAAGTGACGGTAGATAATGGCTAATTTTTCAGCCTAATGGTGGACTCTACTGAGACTAACAGACGACATACCGATAATTAGTTTTGTGTGCTCGCTGAAACACTAATTTATAAATAGAATTTTCAAAAAATAACGTTGCAATTCTTGATTTCCTACTGACGACTAGATTTCCTACTAGCGAGTGGAGTGCATCGTTCGCAAGTACGTGCATAGTCACACATTCTGGAACATATTTCGTAATTGTTAAATGTTTGCTTAGTTTCCCAGACTGAATCCCTTCACCGCAAACAGCCCAAATAAATCTACATCGTCTGTACAGTGCTGGAAAACAACTGGCGCGCGCGTTTTTTTTTCCAAGCGCCCAAATATTCCCAAACGACTTATTTTTATAAAAATGCCAGCCAGCTTGTTTCCTACTACGATCGTTCCGTTTGCTCGCAAAGCGCCGAACGTCTACTGGTGACGGCAGCATTGAGCCAAGAAAGCTATTTGCTGAAGCGCTTTGCCAAACGGAACGCACCGAACCTAGACTGAAATTCCTTTGTTTGTCTGTGTGGGGCACCGTAACGTTGGCAGTTTTGTTCTGCTTTGGTTTTAGTCTTCTGTACAGCCGTACCGTCTGAGAAGATTATTGCAACAACTTTGTCCGTCCGTCGCTTTTTTTTCAACTTCGCGACGGTACCAGATCGAGACGACCAACGTTTAAACGTTAGATTCAGTGTTAAAAGTTACTTAAATAACATGGCAAATTAAAACATCGTTATTTTCTTATAGACGATAGACTTCTTCGACGTAACTAGTTTAAATAATACATTTGATCGTCGAATTGAAATCCTAAGATAACACGCAGCCGTAAAAACAAATAGATTTTACCTTCGTTTAAAATAGTCTCGTCGCATTGTTGCATGAATGAATAGGCTTACCGTCGAACCAAACTCCCCATTAGGCTTATCTGCTACTTACAAAATTAAAACAGCAGTTTAAAAAATGAGGCCTAAAATTACATTACCACGGCAACGTTAACTTAATGGCTTCGTAGCTTCATCAATATCGTCTCTCCCGCCACTTCCCTACTACCACTGATCTATATAGGCTACGTTGCGTGTTACGTTGTAACACTGTAACTGTGTGCCCGGGGGCGTACCATGTTTCAAACATGGGTAGGCTTACTATACAATCCAAATTTCCGTCAGCTGCTACTTACGAAATTAAAGCTGCAGGTAAAAATTAGGCATAACAGCCGACAATTACTCCTGAAATGTAAAATAAGCTTAAACGGTAACACATTTTTAACCGGCATTTCTGATGGTTACTGCGTTTATAATAGAGATAGCTTTTGCAATGCGTGGTAGAGCTGGGCGCCTCACCATTGGTAGTGGCAGAACTGTACAGAAGACCGGATGCAACTAGGTAGTCGCTGTAGCCGCTTGTTAATTTCATCACAATGGTGCGTGAAAACCATGAGTTCGAAGACGAAATACTACCTACATCATGTATTTTAGGAGATATTCGGTTTTTTTGGCTCGTTGGATAGTGTCGAATGCAGTGCGAGATAAGCCTCGTTTCCACTCTCCGTCTGTTTCCGGTTCCGTAAGCAGCTCCGCACCGCCGAGTCATCAGGCGTCGCCCGCTTTCCCGCCAACCGACCAACCAGTCATTCTTCCAGCCAATTAGACCGCTCTTGTGCAGATGCTTTTGTGCTGGGCTCGTAGAGTCCTCCACAACGTACGACCAAAAACCTCAATCGTCAGCCAGCCTCCCTGTTCCTTCAGTCGTCAAATTTCTTTTTTTCTTTTTTTTTTATTATTTCCACCTCTTCAGTGATCCATCGCTCCTCAAGAAATGTATGTGGGTGGGGGGTGCAACCCGAATCAATAATATGGCGTGGTCTGAAGTTGCCACCGCGCTCGCTCTGCCTCTGCGGATCGCCAAAGGACTTATATAGTCCCATCATTTTCGTACACGTTACATTCGACTGAATGGGCGCGTTGTGCTTCTACCCTACCCTTAGACCAAACTTCGCCACACCCAACTAGACCCATTATTCTTCCCCCCACAAACAACAAAATAGAGATAAGGTTTGAGGCTGGGCCACGCGTGGAACAGAATTATGCTGCAACGAACGCGCCGCATGGATGAATTTAAAGGGGGAAACCGCACGAAATCCGCGGTGATGGCCTTTAGCTGTCGTGAACGTTTTCCGAAATTAAGTTTCACGATTGTTAAACGTTGCCAAAAAGAAGAGATGGCACACTGACTTGTGTAAACTTCGGAAAAGGAAGTGAGCTACGGTCGCACTATGGCGCTTTTTACCATGGCTGCAGTACCGGCCAGACTTTCAAAGCCAAACAGCATAATGGACTAGGTTACACAATATGGCTGCTACGAGAAATGAATAGAATATATGTATATGTTACATGTGCCTATTCACGGCGTGATAGGCTGCAAGCGCTATCTAGCGTTATCTATTGAAGGAATGCACGAAAGGATTCCTTTAAAAAATCAAACAAGTCACATGACGTTCCTCTTGTACCTGGAATCAAGCTAGAAAGGTCAACGACATCACCATTATATTATGTCATGGCCCCATCTACTTGCCGTAATATCGTTATCCTTTACAACTTGCCTGCAGGTGCACTAGGACGTACCAAATGTTTATTCAGTTATTGAGGAGGAAGGTGACTTGTTTGTTTCATTAAAAGAAAAAAATTTCGTCTCGCATTCATTCGCTGCGATTGTTAAGAAGAGCCAAAACCGATTCTGAATCAAATTGGGTGGTGACTGGCTGCTTTCACGCGATGCAGTAAATTACACTTGGAAAGAAAACATGACTGGTGGGTGGGTAAACGGCGGAAAATGAAGACTATAATTTTCACCGGAAAATGTTTGCATATTATGGGATCCATATAATAATTATGTGGTGGTTGTTAAGGGCCTATACTGCCCATAAGAATAATCCACTTTGCAGATTAACACTTCTCGTTTCCAACTGAACCAGTAAATCGTGACGTCACGCATCCCGTAATTTGTGTCGTCGTAACCGGTGTTAGTCCGCGATTTGTTCTAATCTGGACCGGAAATACCATTTCCCCCCAGTAAAGGATCCTATTCATCCTTTTGCTGTCGTTGTACATATATCTTTATTCTTTGGCTAGTGGCCGTACCTTATGAAACAGGGTGCAGACCGCCATCCGTCAACCGATGGCGGCCGCGTAGCCCGTGAATTAATAAAGATAGAATTAATAAAGATAACGCAAGGCGGGAGAATATACGGCGTCGTGCATGTGAGTTGTATGCAAACTGAATGTGGAATCAATTTTATCAATTGCTTCAGAATATGACATTCGAGACCCCACGTTTATGATGAATGCAAATTACCTGCAAGGTAACATGAAACTTTGAGTAAATCAAAATTACGAAGAACAATGAGTGAAGAACTCATTGTTCCCAAGTGTCTGGAGTGTCTGTATTCTAGAGTATCTGGAGTCAGACAAACGTTATCCCTGTCTTAAAAAAGGGTGTAGAGATGTTATTCTACACCCAGGATAACTCAGCCTTGAAGCGAAGTTTGCAAGCAAAACCGCTTTGTCGTGGGGGTCACCTCACGACAAGGTTCCCCTTTGGACCCATGAAACTATAGGTCCATTGTTCTCCCCTGTGTCATGTTGGTCATGGAATCTATTATCCGGGATGTGACCCTTAATTTTAAATGACCGATTACCGAAATCGGATCTGATCAGTTTGGTTTTCTCCCCATAGATCGGCTACTCATAGTTGTTGGCAGTACTGGACCGGTGCACAAATGCACTAGATTTAGGGTCCACTCAGGTGTTATTTACCTTGACTTGAAAAAGACTTTTGAGTCTGTTATTCAGAGAAAACTCCATAAGGTCAGTAGCTGTGGCAGTGAGGGAAACCTTAAGGGTTGTCGGCTTTATCGAGGGCCGGACCCAGCACGTGTCGATTGAGGGACCTACTCTTCCTGGGTACATATCCCATGCGGTGTACTCCAGGGCTCAGTCCTCACACCACTGTTGTTTGTTATTTACATTAATGACATCAGGATAGGTAATAACTGTACCTTCGGTTTTAAGTTTGCAGATGGTTTGAAAATTGGAGCTGAAAACCTGTCTTCAGGGGCATCTTCTGAACTGGAGATGCAGATCCAGGCCGTTGTGGAGTGGTCTAGACAGTGGCCTAGACTTTGTGGTAAACCCAAAGTGCTTTACTTTCCATGTTGGGAACCAAAACCATGACTCCGAGTATTTTCTCGAACATGAGCCTTTGACACCCTCCGTCGAGGTCAGAGACTTGGGAATTGGGTTTAATGGAAACCTCAAGCTCTCCCTCCACTGTCAAAAAACTTCCGCCACGGCTTTCTGACGTTCACTTCGAGCAGTATTGCTAACAAGGGTTGGTCGTTCAAGGTTTTTGTATGCCCCATCCTTGAGTATGCGACCTCGGTCTGGTGTCCACCTTTGGCCAAGGACGCTGACCTCTTCAAGAGCGTCCAGCATCGGTTCACAAAGTACTTGCGTGGCTTCAAGGAAATTGACTATAGTAACTGACTTAGCATGCTTGATTTCGAGTTCCTAGAACTACGCCGAATAAAATTCGACTAAAATTCGAATAAAATTTGACTTATAAGATCCTACACGGTTTGATCTCCATTGATCAAACCAGTTTTCGATCTAGGCCCCAGCAAAATTTGTATCAGACATCACAATCTGAAGCTATGCCGTACAATCTTCGCGTCTCGACTGTCGTAATCATCAGAAATGAAACAAAAAGGATATAAAGTTTGAATTCAAAATAAAGTGAGAGTTTTTGAAGTAAGAAATTAAATCTGAATTAGCCATTCTTTATAGGTGAAAGAGACTTTCCGGAAACCGTTCCAATTTCCTGACTTTCAGTATATATTTATCAAATTCCCTGATTTATCCCTGAATTTTCCAAACTTGATAAATTCCCTGAAATTTCCCGGTTTTCCAGGTAGAACACCACCCTGACTAAGTCCTCAAGTGTACAACAACATCCAGTTAAACACAGATAGATTAAAAAAAAAATCGATTTATTTTTTTAAAATTTCAATCAATATTTCCTGATTTGGACACAAGTGGCAGCCTTTGCAAACCGACATAAATAACATCCTGAACCACATCGACCTGCGCCAGTAACATGCGCAGGTCGAGGTCGTTTAGTACTTACAGATTTCACTCTTTTTTTTTACGTTTTTTTGTCTGTTTCGACCAGTCCTAGCCAGTTTCGTCAGCAGGTGAAGATGCATGGACTTCGATATTTGTTTAATGCACAGTGGTGATGTCAGGATGACTTATCCCATTGCTAAAAGTGCAATCATCATATACGGTTAATATGAGAGTTAATGTGAAAACCCACACTCGTCACTGTGGGTTAATTTTGATAACCCACACTTTTTGATCATCTGACACTTTTTACGGGGTCTATGCAACCCTTACTGCAACCATGTGACATATAATGACCGACTTTTCATAGCTACACAACACAAATTCAACCAGCACATCCCATTGTGAAACTAGCGTAAACCATGCGCAATGACTGTTTGCCGTGATGTCATCATGAGTTAGCCAACGATAAACGAGAACAACGGCTGTTTGGCCGTCTGATTGGACTAGCCCAGTCACGTGATATGCCCGTCACAGCAAACAGCCATCGCGTGTGGTATAAAAGGCACATATGCGACTGGAGACATTTTCCGTACCAACACGGGAAAAAAAATATGTCGCGTAATACGTTGACTGCTATTCCTAACCCGGCAACCTTTTGTCCTGAAGGTAAGAAAACTAGGTTGCTGATGCTTTGAAATACACCTAAACCCTACAACTCAAACCCATTATGCATTTTTAATTCTATAACCTTATTTAAACAATTAAATTAGAAAAAATACAGCCTTACCTCAAACACGAAATTCAGAAACGGGTACAGAAAAAACAAGCGGCACAATTCTGTACAGTTCCTCCACTTCCAATGTTGAGGCGCACACCTCTATCATGCAGTACAACAGCTATCTCTATTATGCTAATCTAAAAGCAGTAGCCATCACAATTGAAGGTTAAAAATGTGTTAGCTTTTAGGCCTATTTTACATTTTAGGCGTAATTGTCAGCTTTTAGGCCTAATTTTAACCAGCAGTTTTAATTTCGTAAGTAGCAGCTAACGGAGATATGGACTGTATAGTAAGCCTATTCATTTTTGCAACACGGTGCGCCTACAAGCAAACAGTTACAGTGTTACAACATATATATGCGCAACGTAGCCTATATATAGATCAGTGGTAGTAGGGAAGTGACGAGAGAGACTCTGTTGATGAAGCCAACACCGACTCGTAGCAATTGACGTTGCCATGGTAACATGATTTTAGGCCTAATTTTCATTTTTAGGTCTAATTTTAAAAATGCAGTAGCAGATATAGGCCTAATGGAGAATTTGATTCGACGGCAAGCCTATTCATTAATGCAACAATGCGATATATTGCCATAGGGGGTCCCGTGTGCAGTTTAATGAAGCAAACAAATAAGTTGGATAATCTTGTTCTACACCATGCCAGCTTCCCTTTGCACCATGGTGTCATCCTCGTATGCAACCGGAAGTGGCGATATGACGTCATCAAAATGGACGCCGACATTGGCTAAATAAACACTTATATCTCTGCAACCAAGTTTAAGAGCGCGGCATCAAAGGACGTGCCGCCACGCCAATCTGCACTCGCGGCCGCGTGATCAGAAATTTACACCCAACGCACTAGGTTTAATCCCTCTAAACCATCGTTCAACATAGCGGAGAAAGCAGACGACGCCTAGTATAACGCGGTACTAAACTGGTATAACGGTACTAAATTAGATTTAGTATTTTTTTTCAATATTTCTGCTGCTACGACATTTTAACTTGGCTAAACTTACTGTTGACACAAGAAGATGACTCATTCTACACTGGTTTTCTTGCAAATATCATGCATTCATAAGCACCCCGTCTCGTGTTACAAATATACGATATTTACTTCCCCAACAATCATCGTTAAGGTTTCGTTCGACTGTCAAACTTTGTTACAAAACACAATGGCACCATACGCCTGGCAATATAACAATCTCTTATCTTACCTACGTTTGGTACATCATAAATAACGTAATACAGGGCGTATTTCACAGAAAATTCCACAGCCTATTCCATTCGTCGACGAGCGGATCAACCGCGATACCTCATGGCGGCTTGGTTAGGCGGAAGTAGCATACGCGCTTTGTATTCTGGGTACATTCGTGAGTCACGCTTGCCATCGAAGACTACGCACTTCGGCTATGCATTTGAGCTGGGAGTTGCTTATCCACCCAAACACAACTCAACTCGTATGGGTTTACCAAGTGGCCAAGGAAACAGTACCCTAGTAAGCCACAACAAAGTGAAAAAAGGAAGGAAACTGGCAATCGTTTTGTTTGAATGGCTGAGTAAAACTACTGCATGCAGAGAAAGAAAATAGGCCTATACGACCAGTGTTCGGAAAAGAGAATGGGTTTTTCGTTCGTTTGTTTACTGAACATTTGTATTCGCGAAGATAAATGCGGCGAAACTCAAAGCAAATACTTTAAGCAAACGTTTCAAGGGGCAACGTTAAATTTCCAACAAGGTTGTAGTGCAGTCATGAATTTTAATTCTTGAATACGAAAGTTTCGTACGCTGCTTCTTCTTTTTGGATGCTGGATGTTTAAAGAGTCACATTTAATTTGTGGCGGTATTTATCCCAACGTATTAATCATATTTAATCAGAGGTTTAATCATCATTAATAAAGTGTTACTGAAGGAGATTCGCATTTTTGATTGACAAGTATAAAAACAAACAAAAACAAAAAGAGTGTTGAGATCACTGCCCCCTAATCCCGAAATGTTGAGATGAGCCTAATCCCGAAAACCCTTCTTGCGATCCAACATTGTTCCATTGTTAGGGCGCGTTTACGCAGCGACTCGCCTTTGCATTCTCGCAGCTAGAACTCAATCGCGATGGCAAAGGTGACATTGCCATGGTAACAACGCTAAATGGATTAGCTAAATCCGACATCGTTTGAGTAAATACTTGCCGTCTTATAATCCGTGCCAATAATATAAAGAATTCCTCATAAGGAAACAATTTTCCCAAACGCTTCTGAACTCACGTTATTTGCTGTTTTCGTTGCGAGGCGGCAGATATAAAACCGCCGCCATGTTGGAATTTGAGGTGATTTCTAGCTTCTAGCTGCGAGAATGCAAAAGCGAGTGGTTGCGTAAACGTGCCCTTATATAGAAGAGTGCGGAGAAGGAGAAAGCGGTTGAGAAAACGCCAGTGTTTCGAGAGGACTAGAAGGGCACACATGTAAGATCCGTCGTCATTTTTGCCCGAATCTTCCTGTTGCTTTATCCGATCTTACTATGCAAAGTAGCAATATCGCTCACTCCAT
The DNA here is from genome assembly GCA_023313725.1 of Lithobius niger. Classification (NCBI taxonomy): domain Eukaryota; kingdom Metazoa; phylum Arthropoda; class Chilopoda; order Lithobiomorpha; family Lithobiidae; genus Lithobius; species Lithobius niger. The sequence continues at coordinate 5,960 of JAHWFP010231696.1, read as the reverse complement.
TGGTGTCGTCTCGCTTTGCTTTAGGAGGTTACTGCTCTTCATACACTAACTGACTGTTATTCCACTGCTTCGTGCTTCTAGTGTGGATTCTGAACAATGTTTCTCGCACCGTTTTAGCGTTCAGAGCCAACGAGTTGATATCTAGTCAGATATCTCCAAGTGCGTTCTCAACACAATTAAAACCACATGTGTCTATTCTTAAGTCATTTCATAAATAAATTCCATGAAGACAATGAGGAAAGACGAAGCACACGTCCAGCAACAATAGCTAACATGTGTATCAACTAGCTTTTTGGAAAGTCGAGGAAGAGATGCTGTCTGTAAATTACGTTACTGTAATAAACTACACCCTTCCCCCACTGCCCCTAGCTGTTGTCTGAGGAAGGAACAATCACAACTTCAAAACAGCACAAGAAAGCGTCAACACATGTATGTATTTAGCATTTCAAACTACATATCGTTTCATTTTTTGAAAGTGTAATAGTACCCTAGGCTTGTAATAATACCTCAGAACCACTGTTTCTTGCAGTCCTCATGTGGGTCGAATGGAACACAGCCTACTCCACCTGCTGTTGGTGCACCAACCATTGCGAGATACACGAAAACGATCGTTGTTTTCAGCATCACTCTCACTGAAATCATGGAAACTCCATTACTGCCAGTATATATAAATGGAACCACTGTCTGACAGACGAAGCAACGGCATAAGTATCGTGAGTTACGAATGCTCATAATCTGTAAGTTGGTTGGCAACAATAAGAACCCCACAGCGGTGAGATAAATTTGATATTGCATAAAATCTCATGTGATTTGCCAATAATGCACTCGTGGCCGTGCTACTCGTGTAATTTTGCCAGAACCTACTCGATTTCATGGAACAGCCCATACTTATCCCAACACTGTGTGGGTCTAAAGTGGATTCTGAACAATGTCCAGAATTTATTGTCTAGAATCCACGAGTGTGAGATAAGTCAGATCATGTAATGTGATATTAACACGATTAAAATGCGCGTGGTCTGCTATTACGCCATTGTGTAAAGGAATTTCGTGACGACGACGACGAACAAAGACAAAACAAACGGCAACAACAGTGCCTAAATACACAAATCAAGTAGTGTAGTGATTCATCCTGCCTCAGCTCGTGCCAACGTCAATATTGGACGACCTGATGCTGGGACTGATGACCCAGCATCTTGATTCCCTTGAGCTGAGCTTGGATGACAATCTTAAGTGTGCCCTGCCTCTATTATTAAACTCACTCACTGTATTGTTATGTAATCTGAAATCACATCAATTGTTAAGCATGTGCATTGCCTTGCCAACGCATTGTTAATTTAGGGAATACAATAATAATTCATTCCAAGCCCCCATTCCACCCCAATCTTCCGTATTATTAATTAGAAATTTATTGTCTTTCCTCCCCAATTTCCCCAGTCCTCCACACTTAAGCCATCATGTCCCTTTTATTCATTGTATTTATTCATCTCATTAACAATTATTAAGAGCTTGTTTGGTTAAGTCGTGGCAGGCGAAACTATGTGTAAAATCTTACATTGAAACATCAAATATTGAACCCAACCAAATGTCTTCTTAATTATTGAGTTTCGTACATTGAACCATCCCCACACTTTAGTATTATCACGTTAGGGTCGCCCACTCCCCCCAAACCTCTACAGTAGCTTTAAAATGCTTACAATGTGTAAGCTCGTGGACAGCCATTAGAACCACACAGCAGTGTGATAAATCAGATATTGCACAAAATGTCGTGCGTTCTGCCAGTAATGCACTTGTGGCTGCGTCAATCGTGTGCTGTTACCAGAACACTGAACACTCAATTTCATGCGATATCGTATGCATATATTTCACGCCCGAAAAAGGTCAGCACCTCTTTAAGTGACGCTTAGATAACTCTACATACTTTGCCCCTTTTCGTCTGTTAGTGTTTTCCCAGGCTTGCAATGCATGTATTCTGCATCTCTTTTGATGGATCTGTGCTCGAGGACATTTCTTGTTGAAACTGGCATGCCTTGTTTACCGTGGCTAATGCTCGCTTCAGTCAACACGCGCCGTTCCTCAGCCAGGCGGGGAATTCACTGCAAATTGGTCCTCATCTTTCTCTATATTCTCTACAATTCCTACTGTCCAATATCGACAGCTCGTTAGATAAAGTAAAGAGGAAAAAGACAAACAGCGAACATCGTGCACTAGAAATGACGCAGTACAGTAAGCCACCTTTATGCATTTAGTATACGTTTCGTTGGGGTAGCTTGAGCCGGATTCGAACTAGCACCCCAACCCGTCCCCAGATCGCTGACATAAAGCCTTTATCGGTATGCCCGCTCCTCCACTGCCATAAAGATGACTCACTGAACACATTATTAGCCTTGTGTTATCTTACTTTGTGAGATAGACGTTGAAAAGAAGTAAAAGGTGCCCTCTGACAAGGCACAAACTCACAATAACCTTAAAACCCACACAAATTTCTAATTTTCGGAGCTATAATTCGCTCCTTTTTGTGTATGTGTGTAATTTTTGCGAACATGGAACGAATTGTAGCTCCGAAAATTTGAAATTTGTGTTGGTTTTCAGGTGGTTATGAGTTCCTGCCTCGTCAGAGGGCACCCTTTACTTGTTTTCACATTATTAAGTTCACTGCGGTGTGATAAAATCCATTCGACCGTAGCAAATGGAGAAAGAATGTAAATAAATACAGAGGCTCAACGAAATATTAAATAAATATGCAGAAATCGCTGTAAATTTTATAAAGGAAAGAGGAAAACAAGCCAACGGTGAAAAGCATCTGCTAAAAATAACGTAGTACAATAATCTTGCCTTTCATCATCATTCGTCTGTGTACGTCGACAATACGTACCATCATGCCTCTCGTACCCTTCTTCATTGTAGATGTCAAACAAGTATTACAGGACTAGGTGTGTCCGTCCGCATGCTGCGCCCCCCCCCCCCCCCCCCCCCCCCCGCCTCCCAGGAGTTGTTTGGTCTTTGGTTATAATTTATCAAACCGAAGAACGAACATGTGAATGGCTCCCACATATGCCCTATTATACGATGTTACCTAGGACGATATACCTAGCAGATTCACGGGTTAAGGCGCAGCCAGCATCGATACCTCCACTTTGTGAGATTATGGGATGGCAGCCGCCATAATGATTGGCATGGGGTACACAATGTTCGAGAATCACTAGTCCGACGAGTGGGGAAAAACACGCAAGCTACAGCTACACTGTGATACTCTTTGCAAATTTATCCTAGTACAGGAAAAAAGTTTGCACTAATTTTCCAATACCTGTTTGATTTTAGAAATTGATTTTTGCATCATTTTTAAGATATACAGTGTTTTCACATTTTGGGTAACCTGCTCAATACATATTTATCTGAAACGCACAATTACGACAGAAATGATGAATTATGAGATGTGTATTCTAGAACGATATATGTAAACCGCAATATGGTAATCCAACAATATATTTATTTATTTATTTTAATTACAAAATTATTGTAACCCCTTACAAAGAGCATGACAGCAATTTCAAATTAAAACAACAATTTCACGAATCTCATTCAGGCGAGAGCAGAGACGAGACAGGCGCGAAGGGGTACATTAAGAGGCGCCGCCATATTCTTCTTGTCTGAATGAGATTCGCAAAATTGTTGTTTTAATCTGAAATTGCTGTTATGCTTTTTATAGGTGGTTATAATAATTTTGTAAATAAAATAAATAAATAAATATATTGTTGGATTGGCCTTTGGCGAATCTAATCAGATCTCATTCAGACGAGAACCGGAAGTTGGCTGGCACCATGTTGCGTTGTAGACGTCGGTCAAGCGTTGGATGGGGAAGGCAGATTGCGAAGGTTTGTAATGCATTGTTTCTAGTACAGTTGCCACCCCCTGATATTACCCGTTTTCCAAGTGCTGAGAGCTAACAATGTCGAAACGCGCAGCGCCGAGTCATTGTTTGGATCTCAGCACGAGGAAAGTGGGTGAGATCGTATTTATTACCCGTGTACCTCTCAGTCCGACGAGTATTGTTCGCCGCGTTTGGTCGCGCGCGGTGAAGGTGTGTGCTCGTGCTCGATGATTATTGCAGGCGGAGCCATATTTTTTGTTATCGCAAAACTAGTTATCGCAAAACTAGTCTGCGGCCTTGCACTGCTGGAAACACCGGTTCTCGTCAGATCCCCGAAGTTAAGCAGCATTGGGCTGGATTGATACTTGGGTGGGTGACCGCCTGGGAATCTGGCTGTTGCAGACATAGGGCCTTAGGGCTTCGGGCAGATGACCAGGAGTGGTTAACGCTCGTTAAACCCTTTAAACCCTTTTAAGTTATGGAGTTGGATGAATGAGGATCTATTTGACTTATCGAGTGACCGTGATGAATGACAATATGGACAATATTGGCTTATCAGGTGAAGCAGTAGAAGATGCTGCTAACAAAGACGATGGTAGTAATAAAGAACAGTTAAGACACATGTTTTCTGGTGGAACCATTAATTTGAATGAAAGGTCCAACGTTATTTTCAATTTTGAAGTAGCCTATAAAATGATTTAATTGACAAACTTGCATTTTAAAAATCTTCAAAAACGCATAATGCACTCGTTCATTTGGTGGTTCATGACATTTACATAAAAAAAACCTTGCTTAATATTTTTTTTTATTTTGTTATTTTGGTTTGTGCCATTAATACAATTCCAACTGCCAGTCTATAATAATCAAGAATGCATCCGCCATTTTAGTGGTGAGAGCCAATCCGCCATTTTAGTGCAATGGCAGATATATTGCACTGTGCGTTCTTGTTTCATTGTTGCGCTTCTGCATCGTTATAGTGTTAAAAGAAAACTGAGAGGAATGAATTTTCTTATTCGGGCGCCTCGGCCCAAGCCATATACCCCCATACAAAAGTAATGCAACGATACAACAATGACTCAAACAACCCGCAATGGACAAAAAACTGACTGAGAAGCAATGGACTGAAAGGCAAAAACCGGGTAATAATCCAGTTTGATACATGAGCCAAGCTACTGGTAACAATGCAGAAACTGCTGTGGCAATTTCTTTTTTAAAACTATGATTTTGCTTAATAATTTTTGAACGGTGTTCCGGATTACCTTCACTCGTCTATTTTCTGAAAAACAAAACACACACACACGCAGATATACAAATAAAATAAATTATTAATTAATAGTGAGGACTACTATTATTGTTACGCTTTGAAACTATAAAACGTGTCAGTAGAAACAAAGCAGAGAAATGCTTGGAAAACATTAACTCCAGTAAGATGACTGAATCACACACACTGGACGGAAAGCCGAAGGCTCGAAAAGTTATAAATAAATACGGATGCAAACCCATTTACGTTACCTGTTGGACTTAAATGTCAGACTGCCTGAGGGGGATTGAACCCAGGACCTTAGAGACCAAATGCCAAGGTCCTACCGCTCAGCCATACTGACACGGTTTTAAAAAAAAAAAGGCCGTGTCAGTATTGCTGAGAGGTAGGACTTTGGCCTTTGGTCCTAGGTTCAATTCCCGCTTAGGCAGTCAGAAATTTAAGTCCAAAAGGTAACGTAAATAGGGTTGCATGTGTATTTATTTCTCACCTATCGGAATGAGGCAGAGAAACAAGTTGATTTGGAAGGGAAAATGAAGCAGTAGTTTGGGAAAGAATTATTCTAGTATCACAGTGGAGTCTAAAAAGGGCAATTCTTTAAGCTATGATCTCGAGCATGGGTAATTCGACAAGGTAGTATTAGGCATGTGGCTAATGGCAATAACAATGCATAATAATTAACAGTTTCAACCAGACGTCGCTCGTAAGGCCACTAGCAGCAAACCCGAGCACTGTTCGGCCGCTTTCTAAACAGTTTTCCGGTTTGATGAATATCACTTGTTTACAGGGAAGTCTTCAAGTCTGCAAGAGGACAAATGAAAATGTAATAGA
>JAHWFP010231695.1:0-23430 GCA_023313725.1 Lithobius niger | reverse complement strand
TGACCCTGACAAAGTTTGGTCCAATCCATTGACCCTGACAAAGTTTGTGTACTGTAACAGTGTGCCTTACATATTGCATGTACCTATTGCATGTACCTTTCAACATATTTTGAAGTACCTTATTTATTTACTTATACCGGGCTCTAATAATTGTCCCCTTATTCGACTGAAAATCACATAGTCTTCTGTTCTGAACTTACATGAGAGGTTCCAGAAATTCTCATGCTTATTTTAGCATATCACTGTATTTAAGACCTGATTAAAATGTGTCTTAGTCTACATGACACTGAATTTGTGTCTGCCCCATTATTTATGGCAACTTATTATAATTAAATTTCCATTTTCAATTTTCCCCAAAAAAAATTTTTTTTTTTTTTACATTTTATCCCAGTATTAATGGTGCCTGTTTTAACTTTTACGGACGGCAAAGAGGGTGGGGAGGGTATATTAGTTTCATAATTCATCATCACATGGGAAGAACCACTTATCTTTTAATTTATCTTTGCATCACACCTGTTTTGGCCCTTTCTTTCCATGTGCCTTTCCCTCATCCACTTTACTCTGCCATCCATGACACTTTTCATCTTTCTTAACCTCATTTTATTTCTGAAAGACATGAAAACATTTTCTTTGGTCATACTGTTGTTTCAAATTTGTATTACATATCAGTGTCAATATGCTGTAAAAAAAAATAAATTATTTTATTCACAAAATCAATGTTTTTGATTTGTCTTAGTCCTTGTTTGGAAATGCAGGCTTGTATTTTCACTGCAGAGTGAAAGTGTGCTGTTTTCAGCTTGTAGGGTTGGGTAGCAATCTTTGCTTCCCATGGTCAAGGGTGAATAGTTTCGACCTACTTTTGACCGTTCCTTTCTCTGCTGATGGGTCTTGACGAGCCTGTGTCGCCCCACTGAAGGAGGGAGGGGGCAATAAAGTGAGAGTGGGTCGGTGGGTTGAAAGGGTTCTGGGTTCAACTCACTAGGCCTACCGCCCGGATCTGTCCTGAAAATTTGGACCTGTTGAGGTCGTGTAAACAATAGCTGATGTCTACTAGATGAGCAGAGGGGATGGGCTGGTCCCTGGCCAAAGATGACCCCCAGTTTTTCGTGACGTCAACCCTGAACTCTGCAACCATTGGCTTTTCTATGTCCCTTTCTGGGTCACAGTTTGGACTTGTGAAATTTTGGTGGTTTTTATCATCACACGAAGTTGTGTGATTCATTTGGTTCGACCACCTTTCACTTCTGCTCCCAATTTTCCACTGCTCAAATGGATCGTCCACCCAAACGTCCTCGCCTGGAGAAGAGTGCATGCTCTAAAATGTTAAAGAGCCTCAAGTACTTTTTCGCTTAATGTCAATTAACATTGTGGTATTCGTGCTATGCGGGAGCCATTACGAGCTATGTGAGAAGCTTCCCGCATTGTTCGCTACCTGTCCTCATCGGGAGTCTGGGGAGCCGGCCTTCGCTCCGATGCTACGGGGGGAGGACCCCCTGGATTACATCTTCAGGTTGTACTTTCTTGAAGTTATCAAGGAAAATCCCGGCCGCAATACTTTCTCGTGTGAAACACCTCCGCCGGAAACAACGTTGACGCAACAGGTAAGGGTCTCCGGACATTTTACCAACTGTAGTCCCCTGTCCGGAGATTCCTGTCTCCACACCAGATACCTGTGCTATCTTCCGTTTCCGGCAGATAATGAGTCCTTTCCGGCCTATCTCCACAGAGCTATTAATACGGAAAATATGTATGCCCTTCGTCAACAAACTCTAGACTCTATGGCCATGCTGAAAGGGGATGGCCTTCCGCTGGAAGACATTTATGCCGAATTGCCTCCACTGCCGCCACTAGCCCCCGTCGCCGAAGTAAAAGCAGGAGCGTCCGGTAGTGGTTTACGACACTGCCTTCGTCCTGCTGCCTGCCGTGACACCTGTCCTGTGTGCCACGATGGACGATATGGTAAGAAAAATTTCAATATTACTTTTGCCTTGTGATTAATTTACATCTTGTATCTATATTTATTTGAGATATAGGTTTAAACGAATTTAATAAGTTATTTGTGATTTTCACAAATTTAAATGTTACTTATGATTTCAATTGGCAATTATTGCCTTACCTAAAATGTTTTCAAGAAATTCATGTTTAAATGCAATATTTAAATTCGATTTTACAATTGCTCCTTTTGGACAATAAAAAATATCTAAATGTATGCAAAATCATATTATTGTTTTATTTGAAAAGAAAATACATCCATGTTTAATATGTATTTTTTTTTCTCAAATATTTTAATTTAAAATCAATGGTTCTCAAAAGCAACACAATTTGTCATTGCAAATTTCATAGTTAATTTTGGTTGACTAAGCCATATACTTTGGCCGTCCAGGTAAGACTTAATTTTAACTTTATAACTTAAATCAACGTAAAGTGATTTGTATGCTATGAAATTATTGCTTATTCTTTTAATTTTGAACTGCCTAAGCAGGAATTTGTACAAAATGTCATGCTGTATAGGTCTTAATATTCTGTTTTATAATTCATTTCCTTGTGGATATAAAATTGAAATATTAAATTAAGTTCGGTATACATTTTGAATTTTATGATTCCTTACTTAAGGATGTAAAATTTTAAATGTTATCCTATACTTGTACAATTTGTCCAACTTCCATCTTGAAGCAAGTGTTTGAAAAATAATTATATTACAATTTGCTTGGAACCTTCATTATTCCATCTAGCTTTTATGGAAATGATTGTTTCGCTAAATTTTTGTTGAATATTCTTGTAAAAGGAATCCGTACTTATTTGCTTATTTGTTTTATGGTACCGTTTCGTTGTCCAAGAATGAGTTACTTCTTAATTTTGGTCATATGGGTTGATATTCGTAAATTTAGACTGATTTTATGGGGGAGGGAGGGAGGGGGGGATAAATAATCTCTAGATTTTAATAATCTTAACCAAAGTTTTAAATGCCAATTTTACAATTTTGTGTGGTATGAAACATCAACACTGAAGTATCCGGCAACTATCCGCTTGGTTAACGAGTTTAACCTCGTAATTTTTATTTGTAAGCCATTAGCCGTAATGAGCGCGGCAGCGCGAACTAAGCACTGGATGGTGAGGCTCTATGCGCGTAGGAGAAATTCCACTGCGCATTCGAACTCTCTTTAAAATAAAATAGCTTATTACCGATTAGGACACTTTGCTGCTTATTTCTGCGTTGATATTTGTTTTGAATTTATTACCATTTTCAACGTTAATTTTCGTTAATAAAACGCGGTGGGGGGTGGGGCAGAATATCACTCTTACCGGAAGTAATTTCTTATATAGTACAATAATGTCGGGAAGGAACCTGTTCAAGCCACCACTTTGTTGCTTTGAACGTACTCCTTCCATCTACAGACCACAGTGATTTCCCTCCATATTGTTCTTATGAACGTGAGGGAAATTAAAGATACGTCATATTTCGCTATGTGCGAAATATTTTATGATTTCAATGAGCCTTATACATGTCAATTTCACATGCATTTTACTATTTTATGAACGTAATATTAATCTGCTGTATTTATTATTCTATTTAGGATGAACAAAATGATGACGACGATGATGATGGCGACGACTAAGGCCGTCTTTGCCACCGTCGTATTCGACCCGCCGCTAAAATAAGCGATGTGGCCGATGGCGTTTTCCGGGAACGGCTAGTGCCGTTTGTACATAAATTGTAAATAATTTCATTGCTTAATTTCATGTATTTATGATCACAGATTTCTGAAAATCTTCCAAATTAAATTTTCTATTATTATGATTAGCTTGATTTTAATTTACAACTGTTAAGGCCTTAAGCCAAAATAAAATTTTAATTTCCTAATTTCATACTCTTATTTTTTTTTCCAATTATTTGGCCATTATATTAAACCAATTTCTTAAATTTGTGATGATGATTTATTAATTTTCCTTTTTTTATTTCAGGTATTTTATTTTCAATGTTCAGTGTTCCTATTTTATGTTACATGTTATTTTCATTAATTTTGATTCATTTATGCTTTTGTTTTGCTCCATAGTGTTTTACTGTTTTACGTTTAATTTGTTTTTAATTTTAATGCGTTTCAATAGTTTGTCACCGTTAAATTGTATGTACATATGTTAAACTTACAATTTTACTTATTTCCTTTTTTCTTCTTATTTTCATTGTTTTTGCTGTGAATTAGATCTTTGTATTGCTTGTTTTAATTTTTGAGTTTGCAACATGTGTTTGTAACTATGTCCTATTTTACCTTTAAATCATCAATAGAAATGTTTTCATGCTGTGTATTTATGTTTGTACATATGGTTGTATATATGGTTTTAATTTGTGCTTTCTCAAGTTTAATTTGTCCTATTACATGTTGTTGCAAATGTATATATTTTTTTTGTATTTTCTGTTGTATGTTTGTACATGTTTTTCGAATTTTCTAATTACAGTATTTTTTTTTTAAACTACTATGTGATTCCCGTATACGATTTATTCCTACATTACATCTTGAAACACAATAGACATAAGTTATTTATTGTTTTATGCCATGAAATATGTTTTATACTGCCGATTTGCAAATACTACGAAAAATGAAAATGCGCTGCGCGTAGCCTCCGTACTTTATTTTCAGGAAAGCTATTTCCTTTTCTCCTCGCTTGGGTCCCCGCGTGCAGAGCGCGCGTGTGCTCTCCACGTAGATGCCGTGGTTTCTTTGTTCTCCGATGGATATACAACTTTTTACTCATCGTCAACGTTTGCCTCTTCCAACTGCCGACGCAGGCTAATTTCTGGTGTCCATTTACTACTACGGGTATTATAACCATGCGTGGAACCAAACATTCTTTGTTTGTCAAGTTCGTAATCTATTTTAAAGTATTTATTTTGTAAATGAATGGCCGATTTTGGCTCGACGCGTTTGCGTTTCTTAGTTAGGCTTGTTTCTGAACTGCTAGCTGCATCATCGGTTTCGGAAGGCTCAAATGTTGGCGGTTGAATCTCCGATAAATGATCTGTTGGGCCCTCCAACAACTGTGCTATGTATTTTTGCAGTTTTATTTCAGCTTCCGCTAAAGTTCGTTAAACTGTTCGGAGAGTTCCAGGTCAGTAGGTCCATTGAAAGGAATAGGTTGGTTATTCGTTCTTAGGAACCATGGTCTTAAATTGTTTACATGTGCGCGAACAACTTGAAGTGGGTCCAAGAAATGTACAATACGAACGATAACATCATTACGAATTCCATAATTCTGAACGGACCTGTCCATGCACTAAGTAATTTCTGAGAAATTTGCTTAATTGGTAAAAAGTCGCGTAAAAGTACGTAATAGTCAACAAGAAAACGATAAGGGCGTGCCGTACGATCATAAAAGTTTTGTTGTCTCTTAACTACTTTCCAATTATGCGAAACTTCGAATGCTGCTTGAAGTCTACTCTCTAGACGAACTATAGTATCGTCACTATCGTAACAAATTCTTGGTGGTTCGAAAGCTAGTGCACTCGGCTATCTGAATTCAGACCCATGATGTAGATAATGTGAACTAATTAACGTAGTTGAATTAGGGCATGCATTCAGAGCTATCGTCACTAGTTCGAGATATTAACACCAATTTTTTGGACAACTAGCTGAAATTTTGCGGAAAACTGTCTCTATTCTCTTATTTGCTGCTTCTACGGATCCTCCTACCCACGATGTGTTAGGAGTGAAATTTATCTGTTTAATATTGAATAAATTTGCCAATCTTGCCACAATAGCGTTATTTATCACCGATCCGTTGTTTCCCCTTAGTTGCACTGGTGCTCCATATCTAGCAATAAGGTGAGAGAACAACTTATTAGCTATAGTTTCAGCCTTCTTTATCGGGAATTCCGACTGCAATTACATAACGACTGAAATCGTCAATTAGAGTAATTATATAGACGTTGTTATGAACGCTTCTGTTCAAGGGTCCGATGAGATCCAGGCTCCAAGAGTAACCTGGTCTCTGTAGAGGTTGGTAAGCCCTGCCTTAAGTGGCTTGGTAGGTCTAACGAAAGCTTGACATACTTGACAAGTCTTAACGTAATGAGCGATGTCGTCATACATCTTAGGCCAATAACAATGTAGTTCTATTAAATCTCTAGTTCTTTGAGATCCGCGATGTCCGGCAGCTGGTGTTGAATGGTAATCTCTGATACAATAGTTGCGTAGAGATTTTGGTATACACATCTGTGCTTGGTTATGCATCCGACCTTTAGAAGGGTCAGCTAATCGAATTCTATACAGAATTCCGTCATAGTCTTTGTAAAAGATATTTCTTTTACTTGAAGCGTCGATCGGATCCTCTGAGGACTGATCTTTAAGGTGTTTTATGATGTCGTAGGTATGGGTCGTTTTTCTGTTCTGCCGCTAGGTGTTGTCGTGTCCAGTCAGGAAACTGACTGCCTAGCGCAGCGACTGGTATCTTTCTACGAGAAAGAGCATCGGAAACCGCTAAAAGTTGGCCCGATTTTTGACGTAATATGAATTCATATTCTAGCAATTGAAGTAAGATTCTTTCTAATTTGGGGGGAGGGGGGGGGGGGCGAGGGATGAGGCACAATAAATATAGCAAATTGCTAAATGATCTGATGTTAGGAAAAACCTCTTGCCAAGTAAATAGCAACGAAATGAGTCGCTACAATGAATTATCGCCAAAATGTCCCTAGTTGTAGTTTTTTTTCTTTCCGCATCAGTGAGGGTTCGGGAAGTGTAGGCTAGAGGATAATTTATTCCTTTATGGTACTGGGACAAACAACCTCCGACCGCTACGCCGCTAGTGTCGGTTTCCAAGAAAAAGGGTTTAGAGAAGTCTGGATGCCTCAATGTTGCAGCTTTTACCATAGCCTGCTTTAGTTACTGAAACGCCGTTTCCTCTTCTGAGCCCCATATGAATTTAGTTTTTCCTTGTGAGTTTAGACAAAACCTGTGACATCTCTGCGAATGAAGAGATGTGTCTTCTATAGAAATTTACCATACCAAGAAAAAAACGAACTTGTTTTGGTGTCTTAGGCGTAGGATACAATTGCATAGTCTTTGTTTTGTCACTATCCGGCTGTATCCCGTTCTCATCTAACACAAAACCTAAGAATTTGACTTTCTTTCGTGCAAATTTGCATTTTTCAATGCAGAGTTTTAGTCCGGAACGAATGACTAGTTCTAGTGCTCGATTCACATGACTGATGTGGGTTTTAAGATCTGGACTACTCAGGAGACAATCGTCAAGATAGACGGTACAATAGGCTCCTAGTACCTCTGCGAAGATCTGCTGTGCGCAGAACTGGAAGTGAGTTGGCGCTGTCTTAAGGCCCATTGGGAGCCGGTTAAAGAAATAGGTTTTAGAATTCGCTGAGAAACATGTTTTAGCTTTAGCTGATTCGGCTAACTTAAGCTGGTAAAATGGTAAAGTCTAGCCGTGTAAAATACTTAGCGCCACTAAGGTGCGCCATGCGTTCCGTCACAGTTGGTATTGGTACGCTTACAGATTCAACAACAGAATTGAGCCCTCTTAAATCTACGACTACTCGATAACCAGTTGGCCTTCTCTAATCATGAGACACGGAGAGAGCCATCCGGATTTTCCTTCTTTGATTATACCTACTCTTTGCATTTCGTCAAGATATTTATCTAATAATTCACGTTGGTGAAAGGGAACTCAATACATCTTGGAGCTTACTGGCTGAGAATTAACCGTATCTATAGAAACTTCGTATCCCTCATAACATCCAAGATCAAAATCGTTTTTGGAAAATGACTCCTGATGAATTCGTAACATATCTAGGAATTCCTCAGTTTCTTCTTTATTTAAATCAGGAAATACAAATTTGTGTTTCATCAAATTACATTCCGCATCGAGTCCTTCTTTCGATTTAGCCTTGGGAGGGTCAGCTAGTACCCTAGCTTCTCTTCCAATGAGCTTTCACTCCGTTTAGCTTGCAAATGAGAAATCTCGATGGGCTTTGCAGTTTGAGCTACCTCATTGGGACTTAGGTTTTGGGTTGTCTGATTGGGACTTGGATTTTGAGCTACCTGATTGGGATTTGTGGTGGGTAAGTTTGAGTTTAGCGAATCTACGGAAGTTTCATCCTTGTAATCTATGATAGCAGTTGTGTAAGTGCCTAGAATTGTACCCCATTTCAATTCTACGTCATAAGCACTAAAATTAATACACATTACTGGAATAATACCTGTGGAAGTTGTATTAACAAGACTGTGAACCAAACGTACAGGAAATTCGCCGTTTTCGGGTTCGAACGCTCCTGTTTGGATTTCGGGATATGGAAAATGCAAAACTCCGGTATTCTGGACTCACAATTTGGTGGAATTACCTCGTCTCGTAATAGAGACTGTGGCATCTATGAGTTGTTGTTTAGGCGTACAATTCCATGTAGATTTAGGGTTATCCTCTCCTTCGTCTGTAGCGACGTTAAGCGTGGCTACGTAAATATGATTAGGCTTATAATTATCTCTATTTATTATTTCCTTATTTTGGTTATAAGCAAAATGAGCTAACTCTGGTGATGCTAACATTTGGAATTTTACATCACCAATGCTTAAAACATTATCAGGACAATTTAATACTAACGCATCTGACTTATTTGACAGAAAATCGTATCCTAATAATACTGAAATGTTACCAAAAGAACCATCCGGTATGATAAATTCCTGATTTCTGGAAAATTCACATTTCTCTATAGTAGTTACTATTTTCCTATCAGTTTTGATTTGTTTATTCCTACACCAAGTAAACTTACCGGTGTCGGCATCGTAAGCATAGTACACTTTACACTAAAATTTCTAAGCATACGTTGTGCTGCTGTGTTAGTGATTAGCGAAATTGATGATCCAGTGTCCAATAAACATATCTGTGGTCTATTTCCAACATCAAAGACTAACTGTGGACGAGAATATCTAACATTAGGTTTATTTAGAACTGTATTTACATGAACCGTGTTCGTGTTAGTCTCCGTTTGTTCTGAGTTAAGCGATGCTTCGTTTTGATTTTCGTTTGCGCTACTGGTGTCAACCTCAGATGCTAGATGGTGCTCCGTGTACCATCTATTGCCCATTTGAGCTGAAATGCTCGTAAGCAAGTTTCCTCGCTCGCTCAGCGATTGATGCTTCGCTGGTGAGAGATTTTGTTTGCCCGTACTTTTGCTGTCCCAAAACGTTGAACAAATAGTAGGTTCGTTGACCCCTATAACTGTTGGAATTCGAATTTTCCAATCTTTTTGCGCTGTGTGCGAGATGCCTATAGAGTTACCTGAAAGCATTTTGACTCAGTCTTTGTAAAATGTTTCGCTTGTGTGTTTAAATTGGACTGTGCGTTCACCGCCTAATAAAGCAATAACTATTGGTTTATTAGAATCTACAGGATTTAACTCTGTGTGAAAGTTAGTGGAATCTAATCCGTCCTCGAATAACGATACGATTACCGAATAACAAGTTAGGTCGTACTTATCGTTAACCGTTCTTAAAGCTTCTGTGAATTCACTTACGAGATTTTGATTACCCTGAATCGATCTTACAACATATTTTGAAGGAACTTTACCGAAATATGACGCTAAACGTGGTAATGATAATGTACGATCTGGTAATACAAGTTTCTGTTGATGCCATTCTGCATCGGAGTACAGTTTAAGCATTAATTTGTTCGCTACGTCATTCGAAAACGAATGAATACACTTCGCCTTCAATATGTGAGTACTATTTACTTCATTATTTTGGATAACAGGTGTTTGGGCTTGAACTGAGCTGACGTGTGGAGTTTGATCGTCACTGCTCTGTTCTGAGTTTTTTCTTGACCCGAATCCCTGTCGATATTCAGGCTACTAGCTCGTTTTTTGAACCTTTATCACACTGTTTGGAATTGTTACCCTGGTTTACTTCTGTAGCGTGTTGTGCGAACTGATTTTGGTTACTGTAATTATTTTGCCTTTGCTGATGTTGGTTTTGATTTTGTCTACCGTTGTTATTGTTACTGCCATTATTTTGGTTTTGTTGGTCACCTGAGTTGATATACCCGTTATTAGTTTGAAATGCATATGGGTTCTTAGTTTTCTTGTTATACTGAAATGAATATCCCTGTTTCCATATCCAGAAAAATAGTTTCCGCATTTTCCACGGTTATTTCCCCTGTATCCGTTACCTCCGCGACCGCCTCTACCTTTGAAAATATTTTTATTTCTAGGTGAGTTGTCGGACGTGCCCCAACGTTCCTTGTTACGTTGCCTACAACGTTGCACGTTTTCGCTTTTAGTTTGGCATTCATTTTTGAAATGCCCACGGCCTAAACAGCGATAGCACTGTTTAGTTGCGAGTAATTTAGGGTTAACAGCGCTAACCTTAGCCTCGTTTAGTTTTGGTTTGGCGTTGTTTAGTTTAGTTATCCCTTTCTCTAACGAGTTTATTTTGTCAAGCATTGTGACGAAAGCAAGGTTATTTACTTCCGTGTTTGATGTTTGTTTATCTACTGCAGCTTAGGTTGACTGAGTGGATTTAGGGTTAGTGTTGTTACCTTGATAACCTGCCAAAACTGAACGCTTGTAAATAGCTGCGTTGTACATGTTACGAAATGAAATGTGCATTTGTGAAGTAATATGTGCTTCGATTTCTGGTGGCATTGCGTGCAGAAAAGCTGAACGCATACCATCATCCTTAGCTATTTGTTTAAATTCTGTTTGAGCAGGGGTATCTGAAGGTTTAATTCTCCAAAGCTGTGAAGCCATTTTCTCTAACCTGGCTGAAAATGCTTCGATAGTTTCACCTTCGTTTAAACGAATGGCGTGAAACACATATGGGGTTATAACTTCACCTCCGCAACCAAATCTATCAACTAAAATTTCCTTAAATGCTGACTAACTCTGAGATTTAGCAATGTGGGGATTCATAGCTAGGAAAATCGCTACTTCTCCAGTGCATTTGCTGCATGTAACTGAAATCAGCTCGTTATCTTTGAACGTAGGATCAAGGATGCGTAAATCTTCTACCATTAATGAAAATGTGAAAATGTCTAGTGAATCGTCACCTGAGAAAGGCAAAATTGCTTTCTTGGATGGACGTAATTCTTCCCAAAGTCTATATTTTTCCTGTGGATCCCTATTTTGAATGACTTGAAATGACTTCGCAATAGTTTTTAATACTTCGGGTTGATTTTCGCTTGCTAACCTAGCGTTATCATTATTCGCTTGCAAACATGTAGCCAAAGTGTGGTCTAAAATTCTTTGAACTAAATGTTCGTCTACGCTATTTGACTGCTGTCCGTTACTATGATTTGGTGTAACATTTAACGGTGTATGATTATCCAATGGAATTTGAGAATTTACTACTACATTTGGGGTGAGTGGAACCTGAGACTGATTTTGTGATTGTGCACTTAACGGTATTTGGACGTTAACTGGCATTTGAGCATTATTCTGCATTTGGGGATGCAATGCACATGAGGGTTTAGTGGTGCTGTTAGATTTAATGGAATGTTTGAATTCAACTGCACATTTGAATTTGATGGCACATTTGGGTTTAACTGAACCTGAGAACTCAATGGTATTTGGGAGTTATTTGAGGTTACCTGAGAATTATTTGGCACCTGAGAATCCCGTGATACACGGTTATCGTGTGGGGATCTACGCATTCTACCTCTAGAGTTACCTCTATTTCGATTTGACCTGTTAGTTGAGCGAGACTGAACTTGTCTAAGTGGTGGTAAATTTAATGCATCATTTACATCATCTATAGTATCAATAGTATGGTCTGATTCTGAATCGTATACATCTGGAGTAGTGTTAGTATTATCCAGATTTGGAGTGCTGACTGAACCGTCAATGAATTCTACAAAATCAAGGCGATTTGTGGGTTTTCTAATTGGTCTACCCCTTGAAGAAACCTGCCCAGTGCCTTTAGCACGATTTTGTCTAGATTTAGGCATGATTTAATACTAGATTTTAAGGTACTGTTTAGTTATAAGCTTTATTTTAACTCAATATTCCAAACTCGTACACACAAAAAAAAATTACTGCAATTTGAAAGTTAAAACACTGAAAAATCCCTTTAAATGTGAAAATAATAGGCTTACATAGCAGCTAACACACTGATAAGGGCAATAATATGGTGTAGATCATGAAACACTACCACAAATAATTTTTCCTATGGTGGAAAATAAACTAGGTTAAATAATTCTTGATTTAGGGGATTTATAGGCCTAAATGGTCAAAATCACCAAAAATGTCCAATTTCTGGAAAAAAAAAAGATTATATGGGTCCTTTAAATATAGCTAGCTTTTAAACACACATAATATGCAACACTGAAAATACTTTGCAATAGCCAATATGGCAATCTGTTATTTACCACAAAATAAACACTAAAATCCAACAAAATCAACAATGTTGTTTTTCAACAAAGCTTACCAACACTATGCCTCGTGAAAGTAGGCTACTAAAATTTTCCCGCAAACTCCGTGCAAAATTGTTTGTAACTAACTAGCAATCCTTAAATTTCAATCAATGATCATTGCTTTTCTTGAAACATTATTTTCAACCTGAATTCCAAGTTTAAACACTATAGATGCAATTCATTTGAAATAATGGCATATTAAATTGGTTCAAACACAACTGAAATGCTTTGGAAAAATGTCTGTTTTTATCTCCGGAAAATTTTAGGTAATAGAATCGCACTTATGAACACCCTTGTAATGCTCTATTCTAGAGAGCAATTGTCCTAAAATAAACAATTATTGTCAGGATGGATCAGTTGTATTCAACCTACATATAACTCATAAAATATGGCACTTGAAAAGGGAGGCGCAATGATAAGCAACAATTCAATAATATTTTGGGCCTTCAATGTACTCTCCGTTGGACAAAATATGGACCACACTGGTCAATAATCGAATTATAAGGATTGTAATTCAAGATCGGTTTGGTACATTAATTCAACAATAGTTGGCGATTGGCATTCTTACTACGGTTGCATTTGGAATAATTTCTAATAAAGGATAATTAATAATGATTGGTATTAAAGGATTAAGCGCTCGGCTTACTATAATTCGAGTACAACAATCGTTGTTAATGATACGGAATGATACTTAGCTCCCGTGATGCTTCGTCGTAGCTGACGTTCGTTACTCGGCTTCCTGTCTCCCGGCAATGTACGTCGGGTGCATGGCACGGCTCAAGACGTCCGTGAACTGCAGAACTCACGAGAATGGTGGCAACGTGTAAACCGTTAAAAGTTGAATGATAATGCCGCATTCCTGAAGTCCGCTTAAATACTAGTGCGTTATCGCTTAGCAATCTCTTTGATTGATTAGTGTGCTGAATAGAAATTGCGTGTCTTGACAGTTCAGGTCCTAAAAGTAAATTAGGTACCGTTGCACTTGTCAGTCATTGTATTGTCGCGTTCGAGGTGCATCAGCTGATTCTTGGTATTGTGTGCTTGAGTAGCTCACCGCTTTAATGAACTGTCACCTGCAGACCTTCGTGCAATAATTTAACTGTTGTGATTAGGATCGTGTTTGATCATGATGACGTTCCAAACTAATTGGAATTCCTTCTGGAAATTCTACACTCCGCTGATCGAGTCGTAAATAATGTCGTAGATAGAAATGCCATTTCCTCAACTTAACAATAGCTGTAATTACGCTGGTTCAGTTTACAAAGGAATGTACACAGTTCCGGTCTTGTTTTAAACGGGCCCCTTCTATATCTTAGTCGCTGGAGCCATTTTTGGTCTAGCATGAGTAATATTTGATTCATGCATTTAATAATGTATGATATTTATGAAATTATGCATATAATTAATTAGCTGTATTGTTTCTGTAATAAAGACTAATTAGGCTTAATTAACCTAAAGGCCTAGCTCAGGCTTTGTGAATAAACTATTGATTATCGAACCCACGAGTTGTTGTCTCACTTAGATATTAGGTTTCACAGTTATAAAACCCGAAGGATAACTTTGTTACACATGGCTATACAACTGACCGAAAATTGCTGCAAATAAAGCAGCTTTCACGGAAGTACTTAAAGTATTCATGCGTTAAATCGAGGTATTTTATGTAATGCAGGTAAAGTTTCTTTACTGCATGCTGTTAAGTTGAAAATGGTCGTAATAATATAAAGGTTGGAAAGAACAAAAAAAAAAAAAGACTGAATGGTGGTACACTACAGAACCAAAACTAGGTCCTATTTTTAATTAAATTAAAATTAAATCAAGATTTTCATACATAAAACAAGAATTTAAATAAATACAATAACTGCTTATGCTAAGAAAAATCATGAGCTCACGGCTGTGGGTAACAGTGGTTGGGACAGTTAAAGTTTAAGAACGGAGAACACAATCATGTCATCATAACCAATGCTCCAATTACGATCTTATTATTAAACAAAATAAAAGAGCAACATAAGGTTCCGTAATACAAATCTACTAAATAGGTCTAAACATTCAGGCATGCAATACAACCATGGTTGATTTTTTTGGACAACCACCACCATCCATTCCACCATTACACCCAAGAAAACACCTCATCCTGAAAAATGGATCTCAGTCGAAAATACTTAGATTTATAAAACAAAATGTAAATGAATAAAAAAATTAATAATATTTTGGCACAGTTTGGGGTAAAAAAAAATTCGCCCTTAAAAACTGTCGATCCCAGTCTAGACCCCACGGCAATCTCCCCCCCCCCCCACTATCGCCACCACTTTACCGGATGCTAGATGAAAAGTAAACAAACTACCCCTGTTTGTGTGTAACTGTTGGCAGCATTGAGAGGAAAGGAAGAAGTCTCTCGTTAAGTAGCTTTCTTTGTTGGGGGGAAGTAGGTTAGGATGAGCAATCCTGTATATTGCATTCTTTATTCAAACATAATGCGTGTTAGCTTTTAAGTTAAGTAAGAAAGTGCACGATTCAAGATGAGTTACTTTAATGACCAGCCAATTTCTAATTTTCTTCTACAGCTAAATTACTATCTTAACAGACGAAAGACAGCTCGCTATTGTTTTTTTTCTATCGAAAGTGATCGTAGAATGAGTTTGGACTTCTGCCTTTATCATGTAGCGCTGCCTTCCAAATCAGTCATCGTACCGGGAAAATATCAGGGCTCCTCCGTAATACAGCTACGCTCCTAGTACGCACTATCCCGTTTGTAGTGTCCAGATCGATCATAAATATCAGTGTGTAAAAGAGCGCATTGAGGGCGCTGGTATCGGTAATGTAGTAACGGCGATGGCGGAGTAAACATCGTGTACCAAACATCCGTAATGAGTAATTTTCATTTAAACAATCGATCAACGAATAACTAAATACAACAATGGCGACGAGTAACGCAATGAATCTACGCTAGAATGAAAGAAGTGAGCAACTTTTCGTGAAGTTAAAACAATTGAAAGTGCACGACAAAAATAACGATGGCTTCGGATCGGCCAGTTTACCCAGACTTTGACCTTGCCGATGAATTTAACGCCGGCACACGATGGCCGAAATGGCTACGACGTTTCGAGACTAATGCTGTTGCCGACCCTAAGGTAACCGACTAAGGTAACCGACCCTGCTGAAAAACGTGCATTACTGTTACACTCAGCTGGTGATGCAGTTCAAGATATATTTGACAATTTGTCCGACACGGGAGAAGCAAATGATTACGATGCAGCGGTGACGAAATTAACGGAACACTTCCTAAGACATGTCTCGACTATCACGTAAACGTGGACCGCCGAAAAACACTCGTTTTGCCAAACGAGCAAATTTTTTTCTTTGAGCGCCCAAATGCCTCGATTGTGTAAATCTCGCCGTTTTTTTAATAATGGACAGAATCGGTTAAACTCTTCACCATTTAATAGCCTACAATAATACCTACCTCTTGGGGAAGCCCACATCCTAAATTTCCATCCAGAAGATCCTCAAATCTGCATTTGAAAATCATCCAAAACCAACCGCAGCGCTCCTTCATCATGGCCGTCATTATTGTGAACTTGTATCTTGTATTTTCGATTTTATCACTTTTATTTTGGGGCAAAAAGCCCAACGACATTGGCTTAGTGTTTATTGGGAGGGGCTTCCTGTACGAAGGTACTTGGCCTCATATTTAATTATACAGACAACTTTGTAAGTGTGATATTTTTTATTATGTTGAACAGCTGCAACTTCTATGAAGAATTTCCACAGCGATCGTCACCTGTCTTCATTCTATTTATCCTATTCATATTTTATTAATAATCTTTTGCCCTAAAACACTACCGTTTGTCCGAACCGATTCGACATCGGCAATCACCGGACACGAGTTTTTGTGTGTATACGTTTTACTTTCTCTACAAAAACTCGACTGGACCCATCCGAGTGTTGCTGCTGGCTTGTTCTTTTATTAAAACCAAAAGATATTCATAAAAGACCTGTTCCACAGCAATCCGGAAGTCAAACTGTGCATAAAACTTCGAATCCTTAATCCCCCCCCCCACCAAAACTAGATGTGGTGTGTAACACTGCAGTTTTCAGTTAAAGCTTGTAAAATTTAATAGTATTACTTTATGTATTACCCAAGCCAAAGTACTAAGCTTTAACCAGAGCCTATTCACGATGTGCGTTTGTGGATATTCAATCAATAATCATTTTCCCAATGCAAAGGCCTTTCACAAAGTTCAAGAGGTGAAAACTCATTGTGGCCGATCTCTAACCATTCCCTGCTCCTTGAAAACGGCTCTGCACCAAAACCCTTTGCTATACCGACTTCTCCTCCCACTTTCCATTGTTCCCTGGCCCTCAGCCAACCAGACCCCCGCAGCTCTCCTGCCCGTCCGCGCGAACTTCCGGTTCATAGCATAAAAACCCTCCAGCCCAAAGCATCCCCAGCACAGCTCACAGATCTCTCAAGCTAGAAGGGTCACGCCGGTCTGGAGTGGAGATGTCACATTCGTGGTTGCCATGCCGGCCAGAATGGTAGTGGTTGTAAGTAACTAGTTTAACTTTTAGAAGTTTATCTTTAGGACCCCCCTTTTCTAAATTCATAGTCTAAATTAAATTAACCTCTAGCTTAGAGTCTTTATGGTTGGTAAGCCTTATCGGCATTGCTGGTCTTT
This sequence comes from Lithobius niger, assembly GCA_023313725.1. Classification (NCBI taxonomy): domain Eukaryota; kingdom Metazoa; phylum Arthropoda; class Chilopoda; order Lithobiomorpha; family Lithobiidae; genus Lithobius; species Lithobius niger. Next base: position 6,346 of record JAHWFP010231695.1, on the reverse strand, counting down.
ACCACCATAATGTTAGAGTAGGCATCTCTTCCTAAAAAGCCAGTTTCATTCTTGGTTCATTTCTTAAATGTAAACAAAGGGACAGTTTGATCCTCGCGAGGAAAAATAACTGTGGGACGACTTGAAAACTACAGTTGTCAAATATAGTTGCAACTTGGCGGACGCGGTTCAGCTTGCTGGGTATTCCTGGATAGGAACCCAAGAAAAAAAATGCTTTTTCTAATCTAACTTAAGAGTGTTTAAGAACAAACATCGTTGTTCTTGATTATTGTAAATTTCTATTGTAAATTCTGGTTAATTTGTTTCTGCAAACTTGTGAAAGCTTGAACTAGTGAACTTTAATGTAAAAGTGTTTATTTTTCATTTTCTGATGTTTTAAAATAAAAACCACGAGTTTTTAAACCTCAGGTTCGTTCCCTAGTAGATTAATTGTTTTTTAAGTGTAAACTATTATGTAGCCCTTTTAGCTTTTACACTTCGTTTAAACAGTTAAATTAATCCACCGTTGGTGGCAGTGTAATTACCGATAGCATTAAGGTTAGGCCTAGAATAGGACACCGATGCTCCATCCCTTAAGCCAGGACTGTAGCCCATGCTGTGTTATTGAACGTAAAAAGTAGTAATAACCACAAAGCCTGATGCTAAGAAGTACTCGTCAACCAAGGATGTCGGGGGCGCTACAAGCACCTCAGCCGTCGTAGCGTCCGCCGCTACAACTTGGTGACAGCGGTGGGATCAACAGGTGCTGTTCCCGACAAGCGTTTCCCCCCCTGTCATACTACCATGCCAAGTTTCTAGAAGGATGCATGTCCAGTCCAACTAGATGTCTGTGGTCCCGTCACAAAAGCCACGAAGTAGATGCCAGTGATCCCGTAATCTAAGATCACGAAGTAGAAGTCGCCCCACCGTTAAAAACGGGGCAAAACACCACCTAGCAGCTATAACAACTGCCGGCGCCAGGGAGCAACAGTTGCTGCTTCCAGTGAGGCCCTCCTGCCGTGAGACGTCTCCCGAAAACCCGCTGCTGTAGGAGAAACCGTCTGCGAAAAGAACCAGGTGCTCCGGACAGCCAAGCAGTGGACCTTGCGTTGCCAACCCAAGACCCAAGCCAGTGATCCTCCTACAATCCAGGACGGTCAACTAAAAATCATTGCCGGACTTCCCGTACTACGGTGGAACAGGAAGGACAGACTGACAACACAGCGATTGTGTGTAAAGGGGTAAGTGTACATAGGATGTGCTTAAAGGACGCCAAGCCTAGTATTGTAGTTAAGAGCCTTCGTGTATTTTAGCTATTCACATACCAGAGTGTTAGGGGTCCTTGAAAGTACATTTTTATGTATAAACTTGCTGGATTTGGTAGAGAAGTTTTTTAAGTAATTCGCTCTGTCCAAAATTAACGTTCAAATTAACATGCAGCTGCATTTAATTTTGGTTTAAATATAAAAGCTTTATTTTGAACCCGTTTAACGTTAAAAACAAAACATGTCAGAAATGGAGGAACTAGACGAAATCATTCATGACTTGCCCAACAAAGACCTCAAAAAGGCTTGTTTAAACTTAGGATTTACTGTAAGTGAATCTCGACCCGAATCAGTGCAAATCATACGAGCAGCCCTCGAAGACGGAAAACTAGATTTAACAGAACTCTCTGATGCATTAGCTAACGCTATATAGAGAAGAGAGAGGCTACAATTTTACCAAAAAAGAACTAGCCGTAAAAGAAAATGAGCTTTTTCTTAAAGCCAAATAACTTCAGTTAAGGCCTCTTGAAGTGGCTGAAGGTGGTAAACGCCGTGCCCATGAACTTGTCCTTAAGGATCAAGAGGCTCAATTAGAGACAGAGATGCCTTAATCAAGGAGAAAGAAAAACACAGAGAAGCCATGTTGGCCGCCCAGTTAAGTGCCCAAGACTTGGCTAAACTCGACAAACAGCTTGAACTAGCAAGGCTAAAAGCTGCCAATGTTAATCTTAACGCTGCTCCAAACGGCGCTCCCCCAGCTCAAACAAATCCAGTAGTAAAACAGGGTAAAGTTGCTGAAGTTGTTCGATTAATGAATAAGTGGACGCCCAAAACAAAATTTAATAGTTTTTTTTAAATATTTGAGAGAATTATGATTAGCCAGAAAATTCCCAGGGACCAATGGACAACAGCTTTGCTACTGTTGTTAATGGGAGAAGTACTAGTCAAAGTTTGCGACCAGCTTTCCGACACGGAAATGCTCGACTACGAAGTAGTTAAAATTAAATTACTTGCCCGATTTGTCCAGACGAAAGAGTCATTACAGACGCAATTTCGTTCACTCGAAAAAGACCAAGAAATGCAGTTTCACGACTACGCATTTGAGTTGGAAACTTTGTTTTCCAGATGGCTTGATTTAGCCAAAGTTAACAGGGATTTTGATAAACTTGTTAATTTGATGCTCTTAGAGCAATTTTACAAATCTTGTCCTAACCATCTTAGAAAATGGATCCCCGATCAAATTAAGACAGGTACGTTGGCCGAAGCAGCCCAACTGTGTAACGAGTACACTACTCGAAACAAGCAGATTGCTACAGAAACTGCCACTCGTGCAGCCAAAACACAGCCCATAGCTGCAACATCAAACCAAGGTTCTAAACCTTCTGGTCAACAACGTGGTCACATCCATAACCACAACACGACAGCTAATCCGGCCGGATCTGTCGAGGTAAACGCAGGTAACCCGGGAGGGGACTCTGCCATAAACGATAGTGCTAATGTAAGAACTAACACTAATCAAGATAGAGGTAGGCGTTGCTGCGTGTGTAATTCCCCTCAACATTTTCGTAGTGAATGTCCCGAATGTAACTCTAGACCACAGCAAGCTAATGCATGTTTCCCAGTCGGGAAAAATGCCAGTGAAATCCTTAAGTCTAGCACACTAGAAGCTAACGTAGGTAAACATAAAATAAAAATTTTATGCGACTCCGGAAGCTTAGTTTCGCTGGTTAGCGCCAAACTCGCTAGGAACTGGCTACATTTAAAGCGAAAGATTAAATGTCAAACAGCGTTAACTGACGTAATTGTTGAGTTATCTCAGGTCACCTTATGTGTAAGGCTAGATAATGGTGCTAAACTAAATACTGTAGCTTGTATCTCGAAAGCCCGGAAATCCCTCTTTGACGAAGTGTGAGGAATTCCTGGAATAGAATTGCTAAACAAAAAGCTTGAAGTAATTGTCACGCCCCGTGATTTATCTCCCCTGCCAACCGAAGTGGCTACTCCCCCAGCCAGGTACGGCTCCAGCCAACCAAGGAAGCAAGTACCGAGCAACAACCCGATCAGCCCCACGGGATTGGTCAAGGGTCAAGTAGGCGATAATGAGTCAATTGCTTCTCAGCCTAACGTCGTTAAGCTCTCCAGTGCAGATGGGAGGAGCCTGCCTAAACCTTCTGCAAATAAACAAACCCCCCCCCCCCCCCCCCCCGTCTCATAGACGCCTCCATCTTTGTTTGCCTAGGTTAGGAACGAAAGATGCCTTAAGCACGCCTTATGTAAATAAGTGTAGCGGCGGACGCTACGACGGGCTAGGTGCTTGTAACGTCTCCGCACTCATGGTTAACTTTCTTACATGTAGAAATGACTCGGTCAACTATTTTGGTTTAAAACAGCTCTGTAGGGCCTCAATCCGGGAGGAAGTGAAGATAACTTTCCTAACTAAATTAAATTAGGCTATCCAGTATTTCTACCTGGTCTTTAAGGCTGCCACCATCGGTGGGTAAGTTCGTATATGGAAAATGTTCCATGGCATCCCGGTAACCAACCTGAAGCGTCCCGGTTACCTGCCCAAAGTGTCCCAGCTTCATTCAGTATTTACCCATTTTAAAGTGTAATTTTCTTCCTTGACCGTCCCTCTGGTCTCTCAACCGTCCCGGTAACCACGTTACCAGGTTATGGAAGATTTTCCATATACGGGTAAGTTTAAAAGCTAAGGGGGTTTAGAATAAAATGGGCTACATGTTATTTAAACGCAAGCAATTAATTTGCACTAGAAACCGTACTTGAAGTTTTAAAAACTCTTGGTTTTAATAAAAATCACATCAAATGAAAAAGGCACTTTACACTTTGGTCACTCGTTACAACGAAAGCTTTAAATTAAAGCAAGAAGGCTTTCAGTGAAAGCAAACGAATTTACATTTAGAAAGTTCAAGAACAAAAAGCAACAACGGGCTTTTTACATTAATACACTTTTCGAATAGAAAAAGTAGGTTGAATTCCAGAAGAATCCGTTAATTTATAACCGCATCCGCTAAATTATACAATTAACCCAGACAGAAAAATCTCTCGCAAAAGACTCCCGAATCCTCAAGGGCCACTGTCTGCCGTTTAAGTTAAAACGTGGTTTAAAATAAACAAAGGAACGTTGGTTTTTAGGAAGCGAACCACTCTGACATTACAGCAAGTAAAGACCGAAAATGCCGTTTGGCTTACTCCACTGTAAAATTCTAAAACAAGAGGCAAGTTAAAAACTGAACTATAAATTTAGAATGGGGGTCCTAAAATTAAACCTTCAATTAACTAGTAACATACTGACCACTACCTCTGCCCGGCATGGCAACCTTCAGAACACGGTATCTCCACTCCTGACTGGCCGTGACCACCACTTGTCTTAGATCTTTGAGCTGTGCTAAAGAGTGAGGGGAGCAGGGGCTTTTTATGCCCGAGACCGGAAGTTCGCGCGGACGGGCAGGAGAGCTACGGGGGTCTGATAGGCTGAGGGCCTTGATAACAATTGAAAGTGGGAGGAGAAGTCGGGTGAACAAAGGCTTTTGCTTGGAAGCCGTTTGAAGGAACAGGGATTATGTACACATGGGCCAATAACGAGTTTTAAAACTGTTAGACAATGGAAAATTGGCTATTATGATACTTTGGGAGTTTTGATGTACAAAATATTAAACTACAGTGTTATGCACTGCAACTATTGAAGGAAGGGGGACGAAGTGTAATCCACAGTTTGACTTTGACAATTTAATTGAAGGAACAGATCGTTTGTTTTACATTCGGATTGTTGGTAGTCACGGTCGAGTCTACACTTTACTATTTACAACAAATACAATTCACGTTCGTTTAAATCGTTGCTGAAGGAAGGCTAAACAGAGGTATTGATCCGGCGGCAAAAGATTAAACTCAAAAGGTTAAACAAACTAGCTCAGTAAAAAGGCTATATGAAAATTATAAGTTGAGTTTTGTCTCAGCAGAGAATGGCGATAGAGAAAAGTCGGACATTTTTCATGACATATGGTGCACAACAAACAGAATAAAAAATAGCGTACTAAGTCTGTATCTACATGTATGTGAGGTTAAGTATCTTAAAGGAAGCCCCTCTTAAAACACAACTAAGCTAGTGTATTTCGGCTTTATGTCTGCAATAAAAATAAAAAGGAGTAATTACATCTGTACATGAATTTTGAAGTTACGGCGGCCGGAAGTTTGCTGACTTTTTGTTAGTGATGCTGTAGACAAACCAGAAGGAAATTTAATGTTATGTTTTCACAGGAATAAAGTTCAGTGTGTGGCTATTAAGAGCTTTTAAGTTTGGCCGATTCTGATGGTAACTTCTTGTCGAATTTTCCAACCAAAGATGAGGAATTTCGGTCGAGGGGGGGGGGGGGGGCTGAAGTGTGGAGCTTAAGCCTCTCCAATCATGCCACAGCACAGAAGATTACATAAGATGAAACAAAGTTTGTCCAATAATGATGTAAACATCAGTTTGGTCATGTCAGAACCCAGAGATAGCGAGTTTAGCTTTGACCAATGGCTTAAATTGCGTGAACTAACTTCCCCCAATTTCAAGTTGGAAACGAGTAAACCTGTCAATATAAAGGTCGGCAGTAAACATGTTCCCCCTAAATGCTTTGATTTTTTCGCAGAGTTTTGTAAAGTTAAATTGCCGGATTTCAATCTAAATTAAAGCCAGTGTGTTAAGCAAATACAAAAACTTAAACATAGTTTTCCCAGTACTTTTTTTTTTGTTGTTAAAAGTAGGACCAATGTTTTAGTGTGAATTCTGTCTCAGTCTAGGGTGGAAATAAATGCATTTATTATGGCTCTAGCACTGAATAGGTATTTACAGTGAAACGGAGATTGTAAAACCTAACCTAATGTAATTTTCCTCTAAACAGTAGAGTTTTTTTGTGTTGCAAGTAAACCGAAAATCTAACAAAGTAAATTTCCCGTGCATGCTTTCTTTAAATAATGTGTAGTTTGTCGCTACAACCGTGGCTCCATCTAGGAGCAACCAAACCTAAAATAGTGTATTTGTTGAAATTTTAATTTTACTGGACAAACCTGGAAAGCATCTAAACAAATGATGGAGTTCTTTA
>JAHWFP010231692.1:29481-50337 GCA_023313725.1 Lithobius niger | reverse complement strand
TTTTTCCGTACGTATATTTTTTATTTTAAGTAATGCTCACCTTCAAATTGAATCTCCTGGATATAACAAAAAAAAAAAAAAACCGATACAACTTACAGAATGGTGTTCAGAAAAGCTAAAAATACGTCACAAGGATTTAGGGTCGTCCTCAGAGATGCTGTGTTATTTTTTTTATCTAGTGTTTAAAAAAAAATACGAATCCATAGCTTTCATTAATATCTTATTAATCGGAAACTACAAACAAGCTACATTTTGGAATTCCATTCATACCGTTACTGTTACGACATTGTTTTGCAAACCATTCTAGACTACCGTATTTTACTTGAAAAATGCTTGCCCGGCAACAATAAAGCCTCGAGCTAGCAATTAGCCAGCGCACACTCACGCCCCATGCGGCCTATTGTTGGAGCTCTTGAGGCTGCAAAACCTTTTGGCCGCGACTGTACATGACTACATAAGATTAATTATAAATGTGAAAATTGACAGACATAAAATTCCTCCTGAAAAAAAATGACAGATGAAGATAACACTGTGTGATTTTTGGTACGTTCACAGACCTACGAAAGTTGGATATCTATCCAAAACCAAAACTCGTACTAGAGAAGCCGCCAAGTTCCAAAAAGGGTCGGCCTTTGAAGTAGTGATATTATTCAACCAGGAAAAGGCCACCAAAGTTAATCATATTAGCCAAGTTAATTGCACCGAGAAATACTTTGGACGTTAAAGGAAAACTTGAAGAATGCTACCGCGAGTAGCAAGCAATATTCTAGTTTTTATTTAATTTTCGAACTATTAGTCGGCGCGATTAACTGCTACAGGAATTATGTAACTTTTTTTTTAAGATTTCTTTTTTTTAAATCCCCCCTCCCTCCCCGTATGAATTTTATTTTCAAGTATGAATCTTGTCTTTTTTATCCCATTCCGGCAATCAGAAATAAAAAAAATACTATTTTTATTTATTTTTTTTTTTTTTGGGGGGGGGGGGGGAAATAAGGGCTTTAAAAGTTAAAAGATTTTCATCTAAAAAAGTAATCAATTGGACAATGGAGATTAACTGCAACCCAGCAAACCCCAAAAGATTGAGCTTAACCTTACACACTACACTGTGCAGTCATACTGTACCATAAATGTTAGCAGTGTATCTAAAAATGCCTAAGCTTAGCTGTGTGGTGAACTCGATGAATTGAAACCATGTTTGACATGTTTGGGCATGTTTGACTGACGTCTGCTGCAACGTACCGTCAGTCCTAGATCCTAATCTTATTCAACACATTGTGCTCGGCATACAAATTGTAAAGAGAATCTGAAGCAAACGAAAAAAATACTTATAATTCTCGGGAAAAAAACTACAAGAAAAATAAGTGCAGAAAAAAAAAGCCTGAGAAATAAATGACACGGAAAAACATACATTTTCTGATGAAATTTAAAAACCTGCATGGCGAAATTCGAGCCAAGGCAACTAACCTAACCTATAACGACTACAACATGACAACAACAATGTACCTGGTTTTTCTTCTTTCGGTTCACACTCCCCCCCTCCCCCCATTCCTTTAAAACAATAAAAATTTAGAACTTTAATCTTTAAAAGGTAGCCAGCGAAGATCGGTATATTTTGGTAATACGTACCGTAAGATATTCCAGTGAAATTTAACACTGCGGGCTGAAACGGAGTCAAAACGAGCAGGCTTGTTAATCTGTGGTGGATGTGTTGCTTAAATGGCACTGAGAATTCACACGGACTCACAGCAATCATTGTAACAGGCAATCGGGGTTGATTCCAAGAATATAAATATACATATTTTCGCGAATGGTGATTATGCCGTAGTTTGTGTTATAAAGCAAACGCCAATATACCAAGGAATAAAAAGACGTCAGAAAGGATGCCTGCAGGGTGCACATTTACGAAGCGGTCCTGTCATCTGCGGCACATGAGCATGCAGCTCATTTTCCGGAAGAACTATCTGCATGGTAAACACGACTGTTTGTTTAGTATGGTGCGGCGCAAGCGCTGTAGAGACAATCAGAACCAACGGCGATTGCTTAACCCTGCCGCTACGTGTCGCCAACGACTGATGAAACGCACCGCGTTTGAATAGTATGGGCCACGAGCGAAGTGACTCACTTTTGTGGGAGGGTTAATTTCGGTTTTGCTAGAAAGTTATATCCAACCTAAAACAGCAACAGTAGTAAGAAACACCAAGTAGTGACGTGCACCCAAAATCCACAATAGCATTAAGTACTACTAAATTTAAAAAAAAATTGTTTGCCTCGCAAAGTGGTGATATTCACCCAAAATCAAGAGTAGTAAGAAAGTCAAGGTTTCTACAAAGTTGCGACATCCACCCAAAACCTACAGCAATAGTCTCTTAACCACTAAGTCTCTAAAATGTGTTCACCTTACGATGCAGTGATACGTACACAATCACAATACGATAGTATGAACTGCTAATTATGTCTAAAAATTTTGAACCTTTCAGTCCGAAAGGAACAATCATCCCATCATCGTGCTCACAAAATTTTTGTCCCGACGACAACTAAGATATTCATATCTTATGATGTACACTTTGTGGAGAAAGTTAATGGTGGTGATGATTTTTGCGGGGGAGGTTATGAAGATTGGGTTGTTTTACATGTTAACATTGTTCTCATAGAACCAGTGAGCTCGGACGATTAGGACGTGACCCCCCATTGCCCCTCTTGCAGTTTTTCCACTCCTTTGCCTGCAGCACTTTTATAAGCAGTGTTTCCAGCTCCTCCGTTGGTGGTGGAAGCTTCTTCTAATGGTGCACTGGAGGGCATATCCGTGTCCTTGGTTAACTATGTCTGGGGGGGGGGGGGCGACGTGTAGTCAGGACATTCAGAAAGGGTTCGAATTATGACGATAAAAGGGTTCAGAAAAAGCGTTTGATGTGTATGGCTGGCTATACGCAGATCCTGCTGCTTGCAGGACCTTCCAATTGAATTTGAGGGGGTCGTCTTGATGTGTGTGTGAGTTAATGATGGGTTTATTTTATGATATGTTTAATTTACATTAATACTCTTGTTGCAGTGGTTTGCTACTACCTAACGTTTCACCATCAATGGTCACTTTTTTATGCGAGTCATTTCATTACGCCCTGTTTTGGAACTGTATCTGGTTTCTAAGGATTCGAGTATTGTGTACTTGCCTTGATGTTTTTCCCTATGCAGTTAGCCTACAAAGTTCGAGATCCGATGATCCGCGATCCGAGATCGAGATCCGAGATCCGATCGTTAGTCGATTTAACATGGAGTGGGGGGGGGATGAATATTTAAAGCCTCCATTGTAATTTTAGAGGGGAAGTGACACGATGATAATAGCTCTTCTGGGTGAATTGTAATTCTTGGCTTAAATTTTAATTTTGGGCACGCTTTGCTTGGCTTCTTGTTTGTGCATGGTGGTTGGATGATAGTTTGGTTTTGGCTAATGCTGCTGCGTTTTGATTGAGGTAAGATGGCGACTAAAAACAGCCGTCGTCCAGTGTTGGAGGGTTTAGTTATGCCAAGCGTGGGTCAAGTGGTGGATAAGATTTCGGAGGGTGTTCTGATGTCGAATGAGGAAGTGGATGCAGAGGTGGTCTATTCCTGATTGGGCTAACGTTAAAAGACTGTACAACGGTTCGTTAGGAAAGGTAGACCTGGACCAAACGCTGATTGTCTTGTGCAGTGCTGAGGGGAAGCCGTATTTGAGGGACCATTTTGCGCCAGTGTTGAAGCCATTGATTGACCTAAAAAGAAGTGGTGGCAATAACTCCGTTGCGACTGAACAATGTTTATCAGGTAACTTTTAAAACGAAATCAGCCAAGCAAAAGGTGTTTGGTGTTTGGTGTACAACAATTGTCTCAATGTGTTTTCGATGGTGAATGGTTTTCCCTGTGAAGTGATGGATTCGTGTGAGCGTGTTATTAAGTGCAAGGTGTTTTGGTTGCCTTAGGAAGTTGGGGACTCGTTGGTGTCGTCGGCGTTCAGTAAATTTGGAGTGGTGGAGGAAGTGGTTAGGGATAAAACAAATGTTGGGACTTTTAAGCATTGTTTTTTTAATGTGCGACGGGTTACGCTGCGATTCAAAAATTTGGTTAGGTTAATGGATATACCAGACATTTTGTTGGTCGGCAGGGTACCTATGCTAGTAGCAGTTCCAAACAGGCCCCCTAAATGTCGATGTTGCGGCCTGCCCGGACATTTCTGAAGATCCTGCGAGAGTGTGAGTTGCAAAGACTGTTCACTGTTTCATAATGGGCCGTGTGCAGTCAAACTTGTGTCGGTAATGAAAAGGGCCTGTTCTACAGAGATGCTTATGTTAGGCGACGACCCGTTTGCAGTAGATGAAGTCGATGGTTCAGTGCTCATCCACTCTGTCGAAAGTTTTCGTGACGACACACTGTGCAAAACAAACCAATCCCAGGAGATTTTCTATGATGTCCCGTTGAGATGCCGTGGTATTTATTTTGGAAGTACAGGTCCCCAGTTTTGGTTCGCTTTTTACTTTGATGATACGGAAATAAAAAAAGAGAGCAATTCTTTGGCTCACCACCAGGATCTCGTTAGGCATTGTCAAAATTTTAGAACAGGTTCTGTGGTCCACCATGAATCGAATCCAGTTTTAACAAATAAACTTTAAAAACCATTTTAAGATTTAAACTATTGCTGCTAAGACAGATGGCAGCATAAATAATATGTAAAAAACATTCTTGTACCAGCAATGAATTTGTGGTTAGAAATTATGAAAATATGTTCGGATTTTTAACCACAAATTCATTACAGGAAATGTTATTTTTTTTTTACAATATTTCTGTTGCGATCTGTATTAGCAGCAACAGTTTAAACTTTAAAATAGGTTTTAAAGTTTATATCTTAAAATTGGATACTGCCGGCAGCCAATGGAAAATAATGACCCCAAAAGGAGAATAGAATGTTGAATGAGACGTATGATTCTTATTTTATTGTAGGTTGGTGTTTTAAAAAAAAAATTTTTGCTGGTTTTATGTCCGACCAGAAGAGGATTATCCCAAAAATTTGTTGTAAAATATTGTAATCACGACTATCACGATCCAGATATAAAAATTGCAACTTTCCGAGAATGCAATGCCGAGAAAAACTTACACATAAAAACTATACAAGCTAAAAAGACATAAAATAAAAACAAAAACAAAAGGCCCAATTAATAGTTAATAGGTTTGACGAAACTGAAGTGCTTTTAGTTTGTGCAACTAAGGAAATCTTCGATAATTTCCAGTATGTTCTTTTTTGACCTTCGTCTAAATGGGATTCATATCTTGAACTGTAATCGTTTTTCGAAGAATTCTAATCTCAGGCATTCACGTTGAAAAGTTAAAAACCGCTACTGCGAAGGCCAAGCTTAGAAATTAACTCGAATTACTTCACTGATTGGTATCAGCCGTGCAAGTTTTAAATTACAATTTTATAGGCCTGACTCCTTGTTATGAACGTTACTCGACATTTATAGACAATTGCGAGGCTTAAAAATAATAATAATTTTCTTAAGTGATTTCCAGATTCAGCAAAGTTAAAGTTGGCTATGTTAGGTGGGAATTAAGGGAGGTAAAGTTGGAGCGAGTTGTTTAAATTTTTTTTCCTTCTTTTTTTTTTTTGTAATTTGAACGGGCATCAGCATCAGTATCAGTTTTACGTCTCTTGGGACGTAAAAACGTGAGGTAATCACACACTTCATAAAAAGAATATCTAGCTTTAATCTAGTTAAGAATATCTGGACGGGTACTTTTTAGAGCTTCCTACACGTAGGTCGGCTTCAGATTATGAACTCACTTCCTATTTGGAAGGTTGGTCAAACCCATAACCTCCTAGGAACCTTCGCAAAGCTCTCTATATTTCTTTGGACTTGATTTTTTGCCTCCTTGAGTCGGCATACGACCTAGAATGAAAAGCACCATAATATGAAAATCATATTCAACATGTAAAAAACAAAACTGGTACAGCTTTCTGGACAATCATTAGTTCATTCTACTCTAAGAATTTATTAAAGTAAAGTCAGCGGTATTCATTTATCTCGGTTTCTTGGCTAGGAGATCAAACTTGCTGACTCTAACCAGTCAGATTATTTATTACGCAAAAATAATACCTTTCGGCTTGTTGTATTTGCAGCTTTTCTCTTGCAAATACCCACATTACTCCGTAGAAATGCTGAAAAGTAAAAATGTTTCAGTGTCATTCTGATCATTTCCTAAATTTGCCTAGTCTTACATAAACAAAAAACAATTCCAGCAGCCATTATTAAACGACGGTTGAAAAAGTGCGTGTTTTTTAGTGCGTGCGAGCATTTGAACATGGAACCAATTTTTGGGCTGACAAATCGAAATCAATCCTTTGCATACTTGCTTTTAGACATCAGTCCCCAAGTTTCTCCTGCAGTGGAAACTTTTCTTGTTCTAATTCGACATCAACATGATGTCTGGTTCATATTCCGTACATCACCTTAAGCTTTATTGCCATGGTTACTGAGCTTGAAAGACCACCGAATTTAACACTACAAAGTAAATGATAGTGGCGAGAAAACTGGCTTTGCGTAAAAGCGCCTTTACAGTTGAGAGAGCGTTTCAGTTTCTCTTTCAAGTGTTCATAAGTGAATAATTAACAAAAAATAGATATGGCTACTTACACTAGCCAGTGGAGTAGTGCAAAAAAAGAGCTTTTCACCCTCCTCCCCCCCCCCCCCGCAAAAAAAATGGTAATAAAAAGCCAACCAAAACAAAATGAAAATTCACATACGGGTGCACAGTCAAACACTCCTCATCACTCACCTCACCAGTCCACAAGCACAGCAAAACAATCGGTTTATGGATTTGTGGGGGGGGGTGTAATAGGACCATCGGCCCTAGCAACAACGAGATAGATAGGTAGCAGTGATGCCGCCAGGCTATGCTAACTTTAACTTTATTTAAACAGTTAAACCGCCCAAAGGGCATAAAGGGCAAAACATAACTGGAAACAAAAAAAGATTGTAAATGGTTATGTACATTAATAAATAGGTAATGAAATATATAGTTACAAATTATATCAAATCATGCATTGAATAAAATGAATTCTTGTGCAAAACCAATATTTTATATGTACTCTCTTATATGCGTATGTGCACTTATACATATTACAAACAAAAACGTGAAGTGTTCCGTAAAAAAAAGGGGTTATATGATTGAATTTTCACTTGTTAAAATGTACACGGATAAAAATTGATGATTTTTAACTGAAATAATCAAATGTACAATTGAGAAAATTGCATCGTGCTTTATGTTTTAAATATATGATTGGTTAGCACAACAGCACCTAAACAGATGCAATTTTCTTAATTATACATTTGATTATTTCAATTAAAAATCATCAATTTTTATCCGTGTACATTTTACCAAGTGAAAATTCAATCAAATAACCTCCATTTTTACGGCACACTTTACGTTTTTGTTTGTAATCCGTGTACCGTTTTTACAGCTATGGCGTCGCGGAAGAAAGCTTTATGCATGCAGTCGATTGTTGCTGGCTACTTTGAAACAATTCAACTCAGCTCTGAAAGCCTACATTTACGGCATACGCCATTCTATCGTTTCTGCTGGCAATTTCAAGGCCAACAGCGAAGCTTAGTTTTGATTAAATCTATATCGTTTAGCTGAAACACGGATTCTTTCACAATGATTTATTTAGAGCCCTGGCCTGCCGCACACTCTCTACCCTTACAAATTACAATACAGACACTACTTACAAACACTCGGATAGTTTACCATACCACCATACCACCGTACCACCATTCTTTCATTCATTCATTGATTTATTCTCAGAAGCCGTGGTCCTTAACCATACGCTCCTATGTACAAATGCTACTCACCTACTCAAGACCAACCCAAGACCTACTTAAAACTAACAAGACCAATTTAACCACAGGATAATCTACAGTGCACGTACAACACTGCAACAACACCGCACCAACATCGTAACAACACCGTAGCACTGTAACACCATAAGTCTTCTCGGTCCAGACACCGCACCATCTGCAGCACACAAGCTCACACAGACATCAGGGGTGGGTAGGGTTGAAAACCACTAGAGCAAATGCTAGACCGGGACACCAGTTGCTTTGCAGAACCTGGCCAGGAGGCGCAACCGTTGCAACGATCTTTGTCCTGCCATGGCTGCCAGCAACAGTTCTAACGTTGGCAGGTTGCTAATGAATGGCAATAAAGGGTCTCTGTGACGGTCAAACAATGGGCATACAATAAGAAAATGCTCAAGCGTCACTTCCACCCCACAAGAAAAGCATAAAGGGCGTCCACCCACGCAAATCGAAACTGATGCCCCCGCAGAAGCGAGTGGTCAGTCCGTAGTCTAGACAATACCTTGGCCTCCGCGTAGCTCAAGGCATTCAACACAGATCGAGTAGAACAAATCGGATTAACACGAGAAAGAGTCCTCCCCTTATCTCACCCAGATCACTCCCCTTGCCATCGCTGCAGAAGCCACTTCCATAGCAGTGGTCATCGTGCAGCTACAGAGACAATCTGAAACAATTGGGGTTGTCTCTCACGCAATCGCTTCTCGCTCAAGCCCATCTGCAAATTCATTTCCACATATTCCGCTGTGGCCACGGGCCCACCGCAAAACGACTACACTGTGTAGCAGTGCAATCCACAATTTCCATCGTACCGTATAGATTACCGGGTCAGTGAGATCTAGACGCTGCACCGCACCTTGCAACTGTTTCACACTCGCCATTGAATCAGTCACAATCGCAAAGGATGCCAATTCCTAATCGGCCACCATCTCACACATAACACTGGATGTCACTGAACTGAGTGACCTCTTGAAATTTATTTTCAGAGAGGGTACA
Source organism: Lithobius niger (assembly GCA_023313725.1). Classification (NCBI taxonomy): domain Eukaryota; kingdom Metazoa; phylum Arthropoda; class Chilopoda; order Lithobiomorpha; family Lithobiidae; genus Lithobius; species Lithobius niger. The sequence goes on along the minus strand of JAHWFP010231692.1, from coordinate 41,464 downwards.
TACACACCAATCCCACCGCACTGCGAGTCCACTCGGAAGAACGCATCGCAGTGCACATCACACTCAACATGGGCATCCCGAAAAACCTGCAGCACATCGGGACACCATGTCCATGGGCAGTTGGGACTAGCCCACCCAACATCAAAACAGAATTCTGAGACACGTAGCAGGGTGGACACACCATGTTCCGCTACACCAAGTAGGCTTCGTGCCTTCTCATTGAGCTTCCAATAGTCCATCAGGATCTGCCCCATTGGGTCCTCCCCACCCCTACTTAAGTTGCGCATGCACAAAACTGCTAGAAGTTCCACAGCTCTAATCTCAAAGGGTGGCACACCACACTCAACCCAGAGTTCTTGTGCTGGCGTTGACTGCAGGCACCCTGATACCGCGTGCAGACACTCATTCACAGAGGTTTGCAGTAAGCGCAAATGCCTCCTTGACATCGTAATAAATGGGAGATGATAGTCTAGGCAGGCTCTAACGAAGGTTCAGTAAGCAGCCAGAAGAGCTCCACAGGTTGCAGACGTTCGTCCTACTAGAGCTTTAAGGACTGCCGTTCGTGACTGAACCTTTTGTTGCAAGTGAGAAACATGCACGTTCCAGGTGAGCTCTGCATTCATAAGCACACTCAAGTCCTTTACCCGAGGGCCTGGCCACACATGAACTCTACTGACAACCAAGGTAGGCATGGCATTCTGCATCCCATGCACCCTGGAAAACACCACCACCTCAGTCTTACAGGGAGCTAATAGGAAGCCCCTATCTGCCAGACGTTTAGTTACAAGATCAAGCGCCCACTGCACATGTTTAGCAAGGAGAAATAGGTCCAACAAATCAAACATTCACATCGCCTGCGTAGCAAACAATGTTGGACTAAAGGCTTAACTCTACCAGAATATCATTTATTGCTAACGCAAACAAAGTTGGACTTAAACAGCTGCCCTGTGGAAGGTCCCTCTCCATCTGCGCTTCTGAGGACCAACAGCCATTGACTCGTGTGACAAACTTCTGCTTACCCAAAAGCGCCAGAATCGTTTCTCTGAGTGATAGGCTCACTCCCATCCCTTCCATGGTCTTGCCAACCCATGCAATCGACAGAGTGTCATACGCGGCCTTAATGTCTAGAAACATAGAAACAACAACATCACCGGGCGCCCATGCCTCTCTGATGCTAGTCAAAAGATATATGATGGCATCTTGTGCACTTCAGCTAGGCCTATAACCAAATTGGGTTGGCGCAAGACAGCCGTAGTGCTCAACATGCTACTGCAGTCATCGCACAAGCATCTGTTCAAAGACTTTGCACAGACAGGACAGGAGGGCAATTGGTCGATAGTTAACCAAACATAATTTATCACTACCCACCTTGTGTACTGGGACTAGAATCGTATACATCCATGCCTGTGGCACACTGCCGCTATCTAGAATCCCCTGAAAAAGCCGCAACAACTCCTCTTTACCATGACGCGACAGCTCCTAAAACGCTGGTACGTCATGCCGTCTATGCTAGTGCACTGTTGTTTTTACATTTTGCCAGCGCTGCCTCAAATTCCTGATAACCCCACTGCGTGTCCTCCGCCTCTGATTGCCAACTGGGTGAACCAGCAGGTGGTGGATTGCCATGTCTTCTCCCTTCAACACAGCACGTGACATAGCAACGGTGCACGTGTCACCTCAGTCGTTCCCTGACATATCAGTCGTTCCCCGTGCGCCGTTTTTTCGCCTCGAATAATAAATTCCGACTCTTTGGTTGTGGCTCGATAAATTAAACAACGTTCCTCACATGGATCACGCTCCTTCTCCGATATGCCTTACGCCTGTCACGGACAGCAATTTGACAAACTCTAGTCCACCATGCCGGATGCCGGATGCAGAATGCCAAACAGACAAAACGACGCCCACTATGTGGACAAAATTCCTTTTGCGGCACAGATTTTGTGACATCCAGCCTGTTAAAGAACGACTGTCTACATCTGGGCGATGCATACTTCTTCGCGGTTGGACAGCACCACTACACAGAAGGCGCAACAGTACCAGAAAATGATCACTATTACGCTGATCATCCGACACTTCTACTCGAAAAGAGGGCTCTAAAAGCGGCGTACAAACAACAAAGTCAAGAACTGACTCCTGTATACTACCCGTTTGCCACCTTGCAAAGGTCGGAGACCCAGCGTGCAACACACTTAACTTATTCGTTTCAAAGGCTTGTGTGGCCGTTAAAATCTCCACCAACAATACAAGGCGACCCCAGTTGACGAAACCAGGAATCCCACTCAATGGTAGTAGGCTTGCCAGTTGCATGCAAAATTACAAGAGTTACCCACCGTGACCTAAACTTTTATCGCACATGCATCATTCCCAGGAACATTTTGATGTAAGACCACCCAAAAATACAGGACGGACCACTTTACAAAAACCCCAACTTTGTGCCCCGCGTGCACAAAGTCCGCACGAAAAGCGGCACCATCAAATGCCTGCATAATGCCTGCCTCTTGCACACCCTGAACATCAACATAACGCAGAAGCTGCTCTGCTTCTGTTACCTTCCCCTGTAAGCCCCTCGCGTTTCACGTTCCTATCGTAATTGACGCGAACATTGCAACACGTTACCTCACGCTTAAGAAACACAATCAACCCCGGCCGCAGCCACAACACTATTCATGGTCACTTCCTTCCACACCCACCCCAAGCTGCGAGCTGTCATCAGCAAACTCTACACTCATTCCATTAGCAATTTGTTGCGAATCTTCGTTCGCAACCTTCGTTCGCAACCTTCGTTCGCAACCAACAGCAAGGATGTTAGGTTAGGGTTTGTGGAATTCACTGGTGTACTCATTGCCACTACTACATTTCCTTGTTGAACACTGCACACACTATCACCATCACCACTCACCACAACTCTCTCTGGCTCACTACACATAACCACGTCTTGACCACTGATTTGACTAATTTGACTAACTTCTGACACATCCTTAACTTGCACACGCACAACGCTGGCTGAACAAGACTCTTCTTTAGCGGCAATGTCTGCTTTCCTCCTGCCTCCACCACGAAGCCGTTTGGCAGGCAGCATTACCCACTGTCCCTCATCATCGGTTTCACTTACTGCAACATGATGAGGTAAACGCTCTTGCTGCTTCTTCGCACCATTTCCACCACTTCGCACAGTCGCCAAAACCACAGGAGTACTTGGGTGGCGCTGAGGCGATGTGCCACTCTCGGTGCTCACCACTATGGTACACCTTCCCGGGGACACTTGGTTTTGCTCATGCAGCTGTCGCACCTGGCCGCCCAGCATTGCTTCTCTCTGGCGATGGCTCTCCTCTTCTCGGATCTCAGCTATCAAGTGTTCACAAAGTTGCCGAGGGTCCCGCCATACGCTGCACGTTGCGCACGCTCGGCTCGCGCACGCTTGTCTAAAATGACCACGCATGCCGCAGCGCGGGCATTTTGGCACGCGATCTGCAACAATCAAAAGGGACAGGATCCCATGGACAACCACGATGTCTGGCACGTCATCAATTGTAATTGAATCTTTTAGCTGGAGGGTGATCTGGTGCACTCAAGTTTCACTCACAACCCCTCGCTCTCTGAATGAGTAAGTCTCATAAGCATGAGCCTCGAGTGTTGCTACCTTGCCGAAAGCAGTGTGTATTTTGTACGGTGTAATGCCCCTCAGAAGCCAGTGCAGCCTTGCCTGAATTGTTTGTTCATGGTGATCAAAGACTTCAGCCGGACCTCCACCGACATTTACTTGTGATCGTAGCAACTGCTGCTTAGACGCAGAGTTTTCAGCACCACCTCAAACGCATTACCTCCTCGTAGTACTGCAATAGTAGTAATTTCTGCTGCACCAACCACTTGCTCTATAACGTGATATACTTGCGAGAAGAGAAATGGGCCACACTTGGGATCGCACACAACCACTACAGAAAGTGGTATCTGTATGTTTCACAGATTTCCACCATATTGCTTCAAATTCCTCGAGCGTGTCGACTTGTCATTTTCATCATCTTCTCCTCCCTGACGGTCATCTGCCTGCCCACCTCTTACTGCCGCACTGAATAGCCTGTTCACCGCTTGCAGGACATCCTTTCAACAACCGACGTTTTAGCAAAGACATAACACGTGCACTAAGAATGGATGTGGAGTTTTCTGAGTAGCATTGTTCCCGAATTACAATAGTTAAAACAATGTAAAACAATCAAATTGATCGTTCAGGGTCCCGTAACTTCGGAACGGCTCGTCCAATCGAAAAAGTGGTCTCTACGAGGATGAAGCTCAGGGAAATTTCTGGCCTAGATCATGTTTCAGATTTTAGGTAGGTGCAGTAGTTTTTTTCTGAAACCATGTCACACAAGAACAAGAACAACCACAACAACAACAAGTGAACAGTTTTCAAATTTACGTGTGGCTCGGTACGTTTAGTCTTGCACGGAAATGCATAAAAGTTGGTATAAATATACCTTCTATACCTATCTACTATCTGGCCAAATTTGGCCAGAATATATTGGAACGGGGAAATTAATAGTTTTAGTTATGCTGGAAAGAGGACTTCAATCATATACAGGGTGATTCATATAGTACTGAAAAAAAAAGACGTACCGTAGGTCAATAAAATGTAGGCCTATACTAAGGGGTGCCTAATTTTATTAGCACATGAAACAAAACCTTTGTTCAATCTAATCAAGGGATGGCATCCCTTGAATTACTTGTGCGGATTTCCACCTGCACTTGATGGGGACGCTTTTTAATTGTGTTGTAGCAAACTGCGTCTTGTCAGGTCGTACGTGTAGTATTACAATTCCGTTTTAGCCACCTTCTTTGACCATTTTTCATTGCTGGATTACTAAATGCTGTCGGTAGTTACAGCTGCTCCGAGACGAGATTCAACCATCAACCGAAGAGAAAGTGCCACTTCCCCCATCTTAATGCTGTATGGTATCAGCACGAAGGGGCTCTTCCCCACTTTGGACGCAATGTACGTGAGTGATTGGATCAGACCTTTGGTGGCAGGTGGATTGGGAAGGGAAGACTAGTAGAATGTCCGCCAGAAGTCCTGATCTAACCCCTCCTGACTTCTTCCTATGGGGCTATCTGAGGAACAAGCTAGGTTCAGCACTACATCACCCAGGGACCGTTCAGGAGCTAATGGAATGTATTGTTGGGATCTGTTAAACAATTACACCGAATATGATTGAGAGAGTTTGGAGAAATCTTGATATAAAGGCTTCGCCATTGCATTGCAATAAAAGGCGGACATTTCGAAAATGTAGTGTTGAATTAAGGTGGATGTGACTTGCTTTTATTTCAAACCAGGAAATATCTAATGTTTGTTTCCAACATCCATGCAGTATCGTCATTCAATCTGGCAGTTACGTTGTTTATTAGGCAGGCTTAATCAAGCTACATTGCACTACTACAGGTGCACTACGGTTGAAAATATCAACTCATTTCAAACTTTTTTAATTACGTGTTCAAACCCTGAGTTCAGGATAGTCATTAGATTTGACTAAATTGTTGAGAGGTTTGCAAGGTTTTCGGTTTGGCAAACCAAATGCACTGCAATACATGAATACGGTTGAAAATATCACCGCATTTCATAACGTTTCAGTTACTTTTTCAAACCCTGAGTTCCGGAAATTCATCTAGACACACGCTAGTGTGTCGCCGCCAAGTAGACGTTTTATTGTTGTTGGAGCTTTATCGTTAGAGCGTAATTGTTAGAGTGTAATTGTCAGATGGCGGCTCACAGTGCTCACTGGGTGGTGCATGGACCTGTGGACCACTGAGTGGCGTGCGTCAACGGCGGGGCGCGATCTCTTCCGCATTCATCCTGTTTGTAGTCGTTCAACGGTCCTTGATAGATTCCCGGGGCCGACTGCTAGGGCTCTCTCGCGTTTGCGCACTTGGTACTCCCTTCTCGAGGCTCATCGTCATCGCATGGGCTGGTCGGACTCTCCCTTGTGTCGGGTGGATCTCACACAGGAGCATTTTCTGCTCCACTGTACGGTCTTTCGTGTTCAGCGGTTGGGTCTGGCTCGATACTTCCATGCCGGTCAATCTGTGGATGGTCTTCTGTCCCTGAATGATGGTTGCGTGTCTACAAGCAGGCTGTCGGCTGTAGCTCGTTTCGTAAGGGAAACTGGGGTTCGTTTGTAGTATGGGTCTCGCGCTGTCACCTTTTCACCTTCTTTCCTTTCCCTCTCCTTGCACCAAGCCAGGGGTCTGGGTGTTCTGGTGGTTCCTTACTTTTGTTGCTCCCGGCTTTTGTGCTTCTTTATGTTCAATAGTTTTCTCTGTGTCCTATTTTCTCTGTACTTATATGTAGCTAGTCGCAGAATGCGTGGTCCAGGACCAATTTTCTGCGTAATAAACCAATCAATCAATCAATCTCACTAGCAGACTGTGTCTTTTAACTGAAACCAACTTATACGTGATTTCAGCATACTGGTGTAAATTCCCCAAGCGGTAGAAATCTTTGCAAATCGTTAGAATCAGGTGTCTTGGGTCCAGTCACAAAGAAAAACTCAACACGAAAATGTGGGAACGTGTCCTCAATAACGTTCATTTGTATTACTGGTGACTAGCAACTAGTAACTAGTCCGCAGGCTTTCATGTTAGGGTATAACGACACATCTACAGCTGATTAGGGAAAGTTGCCAGATCTAAATTTCGGCAGACAGGTAAAGCGTCATATGGGGAAGTGCCTTTTTCTAAAATGGGGGTTGCAGTAGAAGCACGTGGTCCTGAAGTGGCTCGTAAGTGCAAAATTATTGTTGTAACCATTGTTTGTATTGTCATCCAACAGTAGATTATAACATGCTTAAGTGTTACACGCTTATCGTTTCAGTACCTAATTGTCAGAATTCATTGTTGTTGCTAATAAGTGTCTAAGGCCTCAATAAAATCACAGAATGGAATGGTTCACTAAGAGACGCAGTATCTTTTATTGCAAAGGTTTGGTCGTTTTTTCCCCACCAAATCCAAATCGTTTTTTTTTTACGATACGCAAATTCAAAATGAATCATCTGCCCCCCGAACCGAATAAATTTCTCATTACTGGTTCAATAAGAAACAGGGTATCTTTTATTCCATATAGGAATTGATTAGGTCCTTGCAATTGCCGTACTGTTACGCTTGTTATTAATTTATTTGGAATGACAACAGCAAATGTGAAAATTATGAATGAGAACATTCATACAATAAAATACCTCCAGACAAAAAAGGTAGGGGCGACAATTACACCGTGGGATTTTTTTGTACATTCACAGGCCTATGAAAATCATGATATCCACCCAAAAGCAAAACTGGTAAGAGAAGCTGCCAAGTTTACAAAAAGGGTCGGCCTTTCAAAGTAGTGATATCATTCAACCAGGGAAAGGCCGCCAAGGTTAATCCTATTAGCCAAGTTAATCGCACCGAATAATACTTTGGACGTTAAATGAAAACTTGAAGATTGCTACCGCTAGTAGCAATCTTCTAGTTTTCATTTAACCTTCGAATTATTAGTAGGTGCGATTAACCTTGGCGGCCTTTCCCTGGTTGAATGATATCATTACTTTGAAAGGCCGACCCATTTTTTAACTTGGCGGTTTCTCTTACCAGTTTTGGTTTTGGGTGGATAAATTTGACTAAATTGTTTAGAGGTTTGCAAGGATTTCGGTTTGGTAATCTAAATGCACTGCAATACATGAATAAGGTTGAAGATATCAAGGAATTTCAAACCTTTTCGGTTACTGGGTTCAGATCCTGGTTTTACAATAAAATGTTGCACAAAGTTAATGAGGCAGGATATTAGATGAGCTCACTTGGCTTGTAGCTTGGGTACAGTAGGGGCCATGCTATACCTGTTCAGCACATTTTATTTCCTGGGGGGGGGGGCTGGAACTATACCCCATTCATTTATGATGGGCTTTTCACTGGTACAATCACGTAAGATGTACTGTACAAAACTTGGAGTAATGGTATGAACATCATTTTATTAGGTCTATTATAGGCCTATTTTTCAGTACTTTATGAATCACCCTGTATATTATACACCAACCAACATACTCCAATCTCAACATTACAAAAAAGCTAAAAATAAAAATTCAAGAAAAGTATATATACGCAATACTACTGTAATATAGTTTTAATTAGCTTCACAAAGTTAAAGGCTATAAAAATAGATTATTAAAAACTCCAAAATACCAGTGTTGCCTGGTTGATTTTGGTTTCTATTGCCTGTTGAAAATATAATTACCTTTTTTATAGCATTTTCCTTCTCAAAATGCTGTTCAATCTACAGAAATGAAATCGGAGATGTCCTTCTGGCTTGCTACCTACTGCGTAGGAGCCTCCTTCATATAAAAGTCGAAGCGAAGTGGCAAAGCTCACCTTTTCAAACCTCATTGTGCCCAGGTGGCGACAAGAAGGGAGGAGGGTGGGACAAAGATAATGTATATTTTCAATAGGCAATAGACACCAAAATCAACCAGGTAACACTGGTATTTTAGAGTTTCTAGTTGCCTTGAAAATATCCACTACCTTTTTTTATAGCAATACAATAGACTTTGTCAAGACAGTGGGTGCCATCTGACTCAAGTTCCCTCAGGTAGTGACCAGTTCCCTACACAGAATATCCAAGTGTGCAGAGGGGTAGAGTACTCATCAGGCCGTAACAAAGGGCCTGATTCCATACTGTTCAGCAGCGTGAAGAGACGTGTCTCGGAGGTAGTGAAAGATAAAAATTGTCGGACAATGTCAGGACGTTGCCTCCATGATGTTGGTAATAGGAACACGGCTGTGATTTGCCGAGGCAGGTAGAGGTGGAACGTAGCTCCTGGGTGGTGCTAACGGCAGGTGCTTTGCAGGCTTCTCTTGAGCCAAGTGGCAAACATGCGTACCGAGTTTAAGCCTACTGCATTAGTGAGCGGTAGGAGTAGTTGAGTTCGGCTCTGATGAATTTTTATATTTGAAGCAGAAGATGGGACATGTAAGCATCAAGCAGTCGTGAGTTGGTGTAAGCCAAATGCTGGGACGTGGAAAGGGTCCTAGAGGAAGACTAACCCTGGAAGGTATAGCTGTGGGATCGTAGGAACCAATAAGACTAGAGTTGATAAGACTAGAGTTGGCCGGGAGGACCGAGCGGAGTAGACTGGATCGAAGGTCCCTTACCGGCAGTGGCTGGTGACACGGAACTGGCCATGTAGCAGCGGTATCGCAAAGTAGAGGTCATAACGGCTCTGATAGGAAAGGAGTTGGCGGTAGACGTTCCAGGAGATTGTGTCCTATAAAAAGTTGAGCACATCAGTGTCACCCAAATTAGGCAGAATGTGCGGTGGGGATGCGGAATGGGGACTGCAGGACGAGGAACCGTCCGTCGGCGTTCCTCTGGCACGCGGCATCAGAATCGACAGACCGTAAGCGGAATCGAGAGGTTGAGGAATCGAACGGTCGGACGTGAACAGCTCGGTGCGTAGAGAAGAAATGAGGAGCGAGCTGTATCGTCTGAAAAAGGCTGCGTAGTAGGATGCGCAGATGGTTGTAGTGGAGAGAGATATCATACTCCTTTCATTCAACAACAGCAATCAATGCTGGAAGGAGAGAGAGACGAAAGTTGACAATGTAAAGCCGATAATAGGCGGTGGAATGGCCAAATCCAAGGAGGCTGTGCAGAAGTAACGCGCAGTGGGTGTAGTTGCTGGAATCAGGGATCGAAGGGACAAGGGATGTAGGTTCTAGCGACTGTGCGGAGAATGTATGGAAGACAAGGCCGAAAGGCGGAATGCGGCTGCTTGAAAATAAAAGCTTTGGACTTCTTGTCGTGAGGAATGATCGTTCCGTGGAAGGAAAGGACAGCATGGTTGGTGGAATCACGGAATCGAGTTGGTGGGATGGTAGCCCAGCTTAACCTGCAGTCGTCGAGTAGAAACTAAAGCTGGGAACTGCAGACAAGAGACAAGAGCAGCGGAACATTGTGTGTAGTGTTGAGTCCCAGTTCCCTCAATCCTGGACGTGCAGAGGATGGAACGGGATCCTTGGAGGGATCGTAATGTCTGGCCGAGGTCGGAACAGGCCATACAGGAGGAGGTTTGTGTCGTTGTGACATATCCAAAGTATGTATAGGGGGTATTGGTAGTTTTACTGTGGAGTGCTGAAGCGGAATTCGTGGTATAAGGCTGAGAAGCCGTGTAAGCAGGAGGAGTCGTGATGGTGGAACAGGCTGAAGGCGGCCAAGGAGGAAGGTAAGTTTTTGAAGTTGGGAAGGGGACGTTACCTAGGTACCTTTGTGCCAGGAGGTGGACGTTGGTTGCCCCGTTCCCCCTTTCCCCAGTCCCCGACGTGGAATCAGATAATAGAAAACCGCCTTGAGTTGGTGCTTCGAAAGGGGACACAAAGGAATGGTGGATTGGTGAATCTGTTGACAGGGTACCGTGCTGAGGGGTCACAAATTAGTAGTAGATGTGGGCTGATTGTTGTCTTCTTTGTATACTATTTGTTTGGATCGGAGGCGTGATGGTCGTGTTGTAAGGCCGAGGCGGAGTTGACTGTTGGGACAGGAAGGATTCAGGCATGGGTCGTAGAGTCTGCAATGAATTGGTCTAAGAACCTTTGCGTTCCCTGAAACCGGGAGGCCCAGGGAAACTGGAGATGTGGGTCGTGGAGGACGAGCTCCTGGTAACCTTGAGAGCACTATGGGTTATGGCGTGGTCAGCGGAACGAGAATTATAGGTCCAAGCAGGTCGAGAAACGAGGAATGAAACGGAGTAGCGTGGCGGAATGGTGGGGGGATCATCGGTAGGGCGGTCCTGGTTCGTGGGGACTGATTAATTGAACATGCAGCGTGTGGCACAACGTTCTGAAGGTGGAACGAAGCTAGTGGTATGAAATGCTGCAGGAGTGCAGTGGACTGCGTCAACAGCGTGTCGGCTGCTGGAAGCGGGGAACCTAGCGGCGGTAGAACAGTGGAGTTGGAGGACAGAGGCGAAGGTGGTATCCTTGAAGAGGAAGCGGATGACTGAAGGTGATGATGGATCGAGTGAGCCCTGTCGGTGGGTAAGCCGAGAACCATTACAGCACTAAAAGAGAGGGTTCCAAAGACGCCAACGACATGGTTGGCGCCGAGCGCGTCAGCTGTCCAACTGGTGAAATGTGGTGGTGGATCGCGGAGCGGAATGTGGAGGTGGAACGCGGGGGTTTCTGCTGGAATGCGGGGGCAAGTTGCTCGGCGAGGAAGGGTCGACTCAAAGTAACAATGGATCAGTGAGTCTTGTCTGTAATTAATTCGAGCTTCTACAGGTCTTGAAGAGCACGATGCCAATGTTGAATGGCAGCATGGATGGTGCCAGGCAGATGAGTCCCGTAATCAGCCTAAACGGATGGCGGAACGTAGGGTGGTATCGTGGTGTGGTGGAAACCAACAACACTTGTTCAGAGCTATGGTTGGAATAATCAACGAGTCAGGTGAATTGAAGACAGTGGTGGAACCAAGGAACCGTGCCATCGGAACCGACGAAATTGTGATGTAACATCGCCAGTACGTCGTAATCCTGAATGTACTGGGGGAACGATGAATGGGAACCGGACGTAGGTGATACTGAACAGGTGAGCGCTACATTACCTAGGTTATAAGTCCAGAAGGGGGAAAGAAGCTCTTGAAAGGTCAGGATGCTGGTCCAAAGTCGAGGCGAACCAACTGTGACGAACGGAACGTTGTCCGTGACAAGAGAGCATTAGTAAATACTGGTGTCCCTAAAGGAAGAAGAAAATACATTACCTAATGTGATGAGAAGCGTCCTTTCCTGTCTCCATACCCTTACAGACAGAGGTCTAGTAAGCGGCAGGCAGAGTGGTGTGGAACGTGATACTGTCGTTCCTAGTGAGAACAAGTGGCCCCCCCCCCCCCCCGAGCAGGAGATCGAGAGGTAACGGGAGGAGTGTGAAAGGTGTCCCGTAAGGAACACATCCGAATGCCCAGGAATAGGGCTTGAGG
>JAHWFP010231692.1:0-26481 GCA_023313725.1 Lithobius niger | reverse complement strand
CCTCAAGCCCTATTCCTGGGCATTCGGATGTGTTCCTTACGGGACACTTTTCACACACTGTGAAGTGGATCGGCACGAAGCAGATGATTGTCGTCCAGTGACTCCTTATAAGATGGAACAATGTCAACAGAATGTTGCCAAGCGAATCATCACTAACCTGACTGTTGCCAAGTGAAGTGTTGTCTAGTGGAATGGTGCTAGGTGGGACGTACGAGCGGAATAGAGCTGTGTTGAACCAGAACGATGTGTCGATGAGAGTTTATCTCTCCTTCCTGGAGGTATGACTCCAGGCGGATCCAGCAGAGGACTAGGTGCAGTAGGATGCGGAGAATAATAGGATCGAGATCTTCGTCCGCAGGAGGAACGGGCAGAATTGGTAGCGGAACCTGTGGAATGGGATGCGGAGGCGGATCATCAGGTACGGTAGAGGGACCCGTGTCAGCTGTGGAGGAACGGCATCGCTTAGGAACGAAGCTAGCCATGATGAAGTGTAGTCTGAAACTAGAATATGCGTGTAAAGTTCCGAAGGGAAGAGTCCATGAGGTTATGCTCTTGAGACGAAGTGAGGGGTTGGTCGTTCCTCTAAGGAATGGAACGGTCATTAACCGAAGGTTGGGAGGAATGAGAAGACAAAACAAGAGGCGTCAGTTGCGGGCCTACAGAGGAGGCCAACTTTCCTTGAGTTGAAGTTTGAGGAGGCGTATCGCCCGTAGTGCGTAAAAGTTCCTCGGACAGGGAACGTAGGTCCCGTATCGGAGAGCTGACTACAAGGAAACGGGAACGTGGCTGCGCTATCACAAGGCATGGGGAACGATGGCTCGAAAAGAACGGGATTCGGAGGCTGAATCGATTGCTCCAGAGAATCCTGTTCCGTTGTAAGGTCGAGAATATCCCTGTTGTCCGCATGTGGAACTTGCAGTGGGGATGCGGAACTAGGAGTGCAGAATAAGGAACCATCCCAAGGCGTTCCCTTAGCCTGTGGCATCGGAATGATGGTACCGTGGGATGCGGAACGTGAAAGGAGGAACGATGGTTCACTGGGATGCAGAACACGAATGGAGGAACGATCGTTCCGTGGGATGCGGAACGTGAATGGAGGAATGCAGCGGTATTGAAGTGAACAGCTTAGCGGCTAGAGAAAACGTGAGCCTTGCCGCTCCGCTTCGACGTTTATATGAAGGAGGCTGCGCAGGAAGGAGGAAACCTGCACAGTAGGTAGCGAACCGGATGAACATCTTCGATTTAATTTCTCTAGATTGAACAGCATTTTGAGAAGGAGAATGCTATAAAAAAGGTAATGGATAATTTCAAGGCAACTAGAAATAAAGAATTTTATCAAATCAACTATTCTTAAAGTTGTACAGTGGTCCTAAATATAGCAACTTCCACTCGCTATCCACAAATGTCACACCCTACGTGTTGGAAACTGAGCCACAAAATAATTACCTGCTTACCAACTTTCACAGAGGTTCGCGACCTTGGTAGTTGGCTTACAAGTGACCTTAAATCATCACTACATTTGTAGTAAGATCTGCGCTGCAGACTTTTCACGGTCAGCAATCGTTGATAGATGCTTTAAATCGGGAAACATTTCTACGAAGATTTGGGCTTATGAAGCATTTGTTAGACCCCTGTTGGAGTTTGCCACCCCAGTCTGGACCCCTTATTTAGTTCGTGACAGTGACTTGCTTGAACTCGTGCAGAGGCGATTCACAAAGGCTCTCCCAGGATTCAGAGAATTTAGCTATGAGGAAAGACTACGTAAGTCTGGCCTTGAAACACTCGAATTTCGTAGACTGAAATTTGACCTCATAATGTATATAAGTTCCTTCACGGTTTAGTTGGTATCGATTTTCCTTTTTTCGATTTGGCTCCACTAAGCATCAACACCCGTGGCCATGGATGGAAATTATCATTCCCATCTTTCCGACTTGACTGTCGGCGAAACGTTTCCTCAGTTCGGACTGTCCCCATCTGGAACGCTCTCCCAGCGGAAGAGGTATGATGGCTCAAATCTAAATTCTTTTTGGCCCAAATCTAAATTCTTTTAAGCGACTCCTTAAGTATCGAGACCTTGAGGAATTTCTTAAGCGTCCGATTGTGACGAAATAGTCCGATTGGGTACTTTTTACCCAAATTTTAAAGGACCAGTGTAATTGGCTCACCACCCTTCTGACCTTCCACCACTCATTGTGGTGAAATGCTTAATTATATTATTAGAACAATTAAATGTGGGGATGTATGCTTGATGTGGACATCTAACCTATTTTTGAAACTATTACTATTAGAAACTATTTTTGAAACTATTAGAGGATCTTACTCTACACTCAAAGAGATAGTTCGCGTATCACTCCGGTCGGCTGTCGCTGCCTTGAAAACAGGCTGCTTGGCATAAAAATTTTATTTTCTAAAAGTAAGGGAACGCCGGGCCCTTACCGAAGGGCACTTGGGAAATGGGGGGGTTTTTCTTATTAGTTTTTCAGGATGGGAAGCTTTTGTTAATTAAATTAATTGCGACAAAAATCATGTTTTTTGTTTAGACATTTTCTTTGCAAATTATATTCATTGAGTTCAGTTTAAAATTATATAAACAGGCCCGTAGCCGGTCTTTGAAGATTGGAAGTTGGCGTAAGTCCATATTTTGGAGCCTTAGGATGTAATGAATGAAGATGAACTGCTGTGTGCAAGCATGGACAGTAGGGGAGGGGCGTTCCCTGACGGATGCAGACATATTTTTTTTAATGCCTATCGAAAGGTGAAATATAGTAAAATAATAGTATTAAAAAACGCTTCAGTGTATAAAATACGGATGTAAGCCTTAAAAAACTTAAAACCCTTAAGGAACAGATATTAGAAAAAGACATGTAAGCCATCAGCGTCGCACTAATACGTGTAAAAGAATCTCCAGCGACCCAAAAAACAAGCAGGAGGTTCTTTTACACATGGCTGATAGCTTACATGTCTTACATGTCTTTTTCTAATATCTGTTCCTTTACGGCTTTAAGTTTTTTAAGGCTTACATCCGTATTTTATACGCTGAAGCGTTTTTTAATACTAATATCCATTATTTTTTTCTTGTGCCAGCAAGAAGAACACAGAAAAGGCCTGTACTGTAATCACCTTAAAACAACGGTTATACCAGAGCCTTTTTAATACTCAATTTTAAGAGCTATACAAATTGAAAATCGGTTCTTTGGTTCGATCTCTAGGAGAGAGCAAAATTTCCCCAACAAGAAGAACAACAATAATTGTAGTCACTTTAAAATAGCTTTAAAAGGTCATAGGTCTTCTTCATACCTTTGTAAAAGGCATTAGGTCTTCTTCATACCTTTGTTGTAAGCTGTAAAAGTTGAGCATCAGTTCATTGGTTCGATCTTCAGGTGTAGTACAGCTGATGCGGGTCAGAATTTGTGCTAATCATAAACATCGAGCTAAAAGCCATGAAATTTGGTTGACATCTAAATTCTTAGCTAATAAATCGCACTAGCTATGAAATCTCTCGAGATACCCACCGAAGGCCCGTCGTCCCCCAACCATACTCACATCTACGATGTTATTGACCAACAAATTCTTGCTGATCGCGCTAAAACGTGAATTGGTGCACAAGTCATTCTTAGCAGTACAAATTGAACTAGAATTTGTTGATTATCAACCTCATGGAGAGAACACACGGATGCAATTGGGGGTGGATGTTCCATAGCTAGATTGATTTCTACTGCTAACAATGACTTGTGTACAAAATTTAATTACTTTAGCACTATCTGCAAGAATTTGTTGGTCAGGCCTCAAGGAGGAGACACAGGGGGGGGGGACGACCGTTTTGGGGCCTTGTGTATTCTCGACAGCCGTTCCATAGCTAGTCCAATTTGATGCTTAACTTCTACGTGGACTTGTGTACCAAATTTCATGTTTTTAGCTCGTTCTGCAATAGTTTGTTGGTGAAGCTGCAGGGTTAACGGGGTAGAGCCTAGCGGGGAGGGGGGAGCCTTGGGGATATTTCATTGGGGATTCCATGGCTGGTTCGATATGTATTGCTAAGAATGACTTGTGTGCTACAATTCAAGCATTTAGCCCGATCTGCAGTAATTTGTTGGTCAAGCATCAGAGAGGGGGCACAGGGGAGTGCTAGGGAGTCCTTTGGGATATTTCGTAGGGGTCCCATGGTTGGTTTGATCTGAAGTGTTAATAATGACTTGTGTGTCAAGGTTCATGATTTAACTCGATCTGCATGAATTTATTGGTCATACCTCAATGAGGGGGACACAGGCAGGCGCTGGGGGCCCTTAGGGGTTATTTCATGGTGTTCCATGGCTTTTTCGACTTGTACTGCAAAGAATGACTTGTGTCCCAGATTTCAAGCTTTTAGTTCGATTTGCAAAAATGTGTGGGTCAAACCTCAGTGGGAGGCACAGGGGCACTGGGCCCCTTTGGGAGTATTTCATGGCGTTCCATGGCCAATTCGATTTATGCTGCTAAGAATGACTTGTGCACCAAATTTCACGTTTTGAGCTTGATCTGGAAGAATTTGTTGCCCAAGCCCCTGGGAGGGGGCACAGATGGTTGGGGAAGCTAGGGAGGGGGGCGCTGAAGGCACTTGGGGGTATTTCAGGGGGGGGGAGGGCATTTCTGGTTCGATTTTTACTGTTAAGAAAGATTTGTGTACCAAATTTCATGTTTTTATCTCAATTTAAAACAATTTGTTACTTCACCTAATGATTTTTGACCAGTGTTCTACAATAATAATGATTGCTCTGCCGATGTCAAAGGGCCCTGGTCGGTGTTAATACCTACATTTTAAGCTATACACATTGAAAATCGGCTCATTGGTTTGATCTCGGAGGGGGTGGGGGGTTTGAACCTCTAGAACTTTCACCTAAAGTTCTAGCCCAATTGGCTGTGTAAAGAATATTGTAGTTACATTAAAATAGCCTGCGAAAGGACCTAGGCCGTATCCATGCCTACGTTTTAAGCTATAGAACTTGAAAATCAGTTCAGTGGGGGATCTCCAGGTGACTGCATAAAGTCCCAACGACAACATTAATGATTTCTGCTCAGTGCTCTACAAAAATAATTGCTCTACCTACGAGTATACTGCAGTCACATCAAAATCGGGTTCAAAAGGCCCTGGTCGGTATTAATACCTATATTTTAAGCTATACAAATTGAAAATCGGTTCATTGGTTAGATATCTAGGTGAGAGCCAATGTTATAGCGCATTTGGCTTTCCGTGTAAAGAATATTGTAGTTACATTAAAATAGCCTGAGAAAGGCCCTAGGCCGTGTCCATACCTACGTCTTAAGCTACAGAACTTGAAAATCGGTTCAGTGGTTCGATCTCCAGGTGAGGGCAGAGTCCCAACAACAAGAAAAACAACAACAATGCTGTGGACGCCTAACGGTTTGATTGTTGTCATTAAAATTTGTAAGGCAGTGAAAGAGTTACGACACGACTTGAAATACCGAATTTCGTTGGTCTATGTCAATTTTGGGCGAGACTATAGGAGTTCAAAGTTTGACGTTTAACATGGAAGTTCATGCTGAGGCTTACATAAGGACCGCGGTAGCTCAATTTTATTTCAAACGACTAGGTCTAGAGGTAGTATTAATTTCTGGTCACTTTTGTTCTTTTATCCGGGACAATTATCGTCAAATTTTGGACCTTCGAAATTTGTTTAAATTCTTTAAAAGTTTGTTTTGGATAAATTTATTTGTTTCTGCATTGACACAAAACTATCTTCACATTTTAGTGGCGATAGGTTAACAGAAAACGGGCTATAGCAAATCAAACGACCAACTCAATTTTTAATTTTGCCAACTATACCCGGTTTGAATTTAGTTGACGTTCCTGCTTCAACTAAAATCATGACAGTGATGGGCTAGAACACGAACTAATAATTCAAATTGGTAACTGTGGTTGATTGTTTCAGATTATTTGATATCACGACTTCAGACGGCTAAAAAGAAGTTTTGTTTTAAGTGTTGACGTTTCTGTTAAACTAGCATATCTTTTAAAACAAAGGAGGTGGTTGGATCGGATCTAGGCGTTAGAACCCCCCCCCCCCCGGACCAGAGTCTGGTGAGGAGTGACTCCCCCAAAATATTAAATGCCTCTTAATACTGGTACTAAATACAGGTTGTAGTTTGGTAAATTAATATAGCAGTACTTTTCTCCTCACTGTTGCTCCTCACTGAACCCCCTTCTGGCCACTATTGTGCTTACAGAAGAAGGGCTAGTAACAAATAACAATTTTTAGTTCTAATCTTAGCATTGTTATTTTTTGATGTTGACAAAACTTTGGGGAAATTCAGATAGAAGATCTTTTGAATTTTAAATCGTAATTGGTCTTTATCGTAGCTTGATCAGAAGCAGTGGTGTAAGAATGGGTTTAGATGGGGGTCCAAGGGTATACTGATTTTGGTCAGATTAGCTAAGCAATATTTTTTGCTTGTCTTGGCTGCAATTAAAAACAGAATTTCTATAAAAACTCACTTTTCACTGTTTAAATACTTTTCTAGAGACATTTTGTTTAAATAACTTTTTGGAATTCATCCCTTTGAGACCGTGAGCAAAGCACTGAACGTTTTTACTCGACTCAGGAACTACCCGGTGATCTCTTAACCCTTTATAGTCTTTAGTCTAATATATTGGATGGCTTCTGAATGGCAGAAAAACTATGTCCCAACGAACAAAACGAGCAGCAATAGCGTCCTCGTCTCCAAACCAACAGAATGACGGTTCTAATCGCGCGACGGATCCAACTGATTAAAAAAACCTTCCAGTTTGGCATGGGCAGTAAAGGGTCAAGGTTCTGGGCGAATTTTTGCTAGCCTGATTAATTGGCTCAGTCACACTGACTTGAATAGAAAATACGGGTACGACTCAAACCCAGGCTTCCATTTTCGGATTCAATGTTTAATAATAGGATTAGTGTTGTAGTTTGCTGACTTTAGTTAGCCTTCAGTTAGCCTTTAGTTTAGCTAACTGTGGTTAGCCTTATTGATACAGATGAATTTGCCGCACTAGCCGTATAAATCTGAATAGAGGATACAATGGTGACATCATTGCTATGAGAACTAGGCATAAGAATAGAGCTAGACCAAACAGATCATCCGCCCCATACAACGATAAGCAACAAAAATAAACATTAAACAGACCAGGCAACATTAACAATCAGAAAACTACAACTACGACGCAGACAATCGAGCAATCGGGTCAAACCGTTCAAACCTTTGTGAACGGTGAAAAAAAAAGCAAACAACCTTCCTCACAAAACATAACGAGGAGGCAGCACACCTGTCTGTGCATAGTAACCAAGCCTGCAGAACCTTGGAAACTTGTAAGGCAAGTCTGTGCGGAGAGAATAGTGGACACTCAAAGAGGAAGTGAAAAACTGATTCTAAACTTGCCCCACACCCTCAGGCTGGGGAGACTCAAACCCATCTTGTACGCATGACCATTCAAGTATAGAATCTTAAAAGGATTCCGGCATACCTCCAAGAAAGAATTCCAGATCGCGAGGCATTGAGACGGTTGGGTGAAGAGGTCATGTCTTCTGTCCTCATCCTCCACTCTTGTTCCGACAACTACGTACCAAGATAGCCTATATTGGATGCATTTGCCATGCTACCAATGGGAACATCACAAAGTTACTGATATCTGTGCACGCTTTTAGCTCGTTTGCTTGCTTATTGCCGCAGACTTCGGAATGCCCAGGTACCCATCTCGGATGAACCACACGCCTGATGCAACTGCCTTTGAGATGTTAACACCAATCTCTGAGGCAAGTACATTTTGAAAACTTAAGGTGACAGAAATTGGTGCGAGGAACTTCAAAGAAAAAGAATCAGAGAAGATAATAAAACTTGAGACCTGGAGATCTAGTCCCAGGTCCTCTACAACCGACATTGCCAGCGTTTCATCCAACAGAGTGCTGGACACTGATGACTACCATTTTTTATATAATTTTAAGTTAGGGACGTATATCCTTACTCCCCTGACAAGTTTTTAGCGCTGAGTGAGGCACTGTAATAAATACTGGTAGCCTGTATTTATTGTGATACATCTGTTGGTCATGTTTGGTAATGTTTGAGAATGTTAATGGAAAGGTAGGCTTCAGACAACAGCGAAGCTCCGAGGCCGGCTTCCCTCAACTGTCAATTCCGAAGCCAGCAGTCTGCATTAAAGACTTGACCTTGTGAGGATACACAATACACTAGTCTGAGAAAGAAAGAAATGACAACTGACCCGACTAGGACTCGAACCCAAGAGCACCTGGTGGGTGACTGGGGCGTTTTGGACATCTCTAGTGGTCAGCCTTTATGCTGATGCTTTGGAGCCTCATTTGGCAATTCACTGGCAGCTGCTCAGTCAGAATGCTGTGCGGTTGCATGCTGTGCGATCCAGTCCTGCTTAACCCATGGCTGCCACTTTTCTTTTGCAGCCACTATTTTTCCTACACATGCCACGCATTCAGAAAAGACTTCTGGTCCACATTGAGGTTGGCACTCTGGAATCACTATTGCAATCGTTAATTAGCATTTGTTTTAATGGCTTTTGCTTCATCAATTAACTCGTATTTTGCGCAGTTGTTCTATTTGTTTGATCAGGTTTTGATTCTGTTGACTCGTCAGACAGCAAGTTTTGGCACGGATAAACGATGACAGTTCGCATGGCAAATCCCACCACGGAGGTTCGTTTTTTTTACAACAATTTTCAGGCAAAGCCCAGCTTAGCAAACATATGATTAGAAAACAAATATGAACTCGTTTGATGCTTAGGGTAAGGTTTAACTGATCCTTAGTCAAAACAGTAAAGGAACACAAATAAACTTTCCTGTAAAGCTTTAGATACTGCAGTGTTGTGGAGCTGTTTAGTCCGCGTGAAACCTTACTACTGTTCCTAAATATTTTTATCATTTTTACTTTTGCACACGATGTATATTCTATTGGCTAAACGACATCGCTGGAAAAAGTTTAAAAACTGATGCAAGTTTGACACTTGCATCACAACTTTATATACCATTCGTCCAAATGTTGGCATTGAAGGAAATATCCTTTCTTGGATTAGGGACTTTTTAAATCGCAGGTCCCAGGCAGTTTCCGTGGGAGAATTTCGTTCTGACACTAGGCCAGTTACTTACTAGTGGTGTCCCTCAAGGATCTGTTTTGGGTCCACTTCTTTTTTTGATTTTTATCTCTGACCTATCCACTCATCATAGCAATATAAAAATGCCTAAATTAGCTAGATTGGTCGTAACGTTGGCAGCTTCCAATCAACGTTTAGAAATGCCAAACCATCCCGCTAGGCAGAAAAATTTAAGTTATAATATTCGTTAAATAACTCCATACTGAAATCCGAACCTTCAATAAAAGATCTTGGTGTCTACTGGTCTTCTGATCTAAATTTCTCGAACCACTGCACTCAAGATTGTTTTCAGAGCAAAAAAAATCGGTCACATGATAGGACGCTGTTTCCTATCAGGCGATGCCCCAGCATTAGCACAGGCATTCACTGTTTATGTACGACCCATCCTCGAATATACAAGCCAAATCTGGTCCCCACACCTAATTAAGGACATTAAACTTGTTGAATCTGTTCAAAGATCGTTCACAAAATATCTCCGTGGTTGCTATAATCTATCTTATAGGCAGCGATTACAACATCTTGGACTTGAATCTTTGGAGTTTGGACGACTCAGGGCAGACCTATGTCTCACCTTTTCGATCTTACACGGGCTTGTCAAAGTCGACGCGAAGTTTTTCTTCAAAATTCGCGGTAACGAATACCCTCGGAGTCATTCACTTAAACTCACAGTAGCAGTATGAAAAGAGACTACAAAATATTTTTTTTTCAAACCGAGTGGTACAGACGTGGAACTCCCTTCCATCTGTGCTGGTGGCGTCTACTAGTCTCCATCAATTTAAACAGAGGCCTAAAAAAGGTAAATCTTTCTATTTTTTTTTTAATGTATCTTTGATTAGGTATATTGTTGTATTTGTTTTATTCTTTGCAATTACAAATTTCTTTGTTATTCAGTTATGATTTAATAACTGAAAAATCCTTACGAAAAAATTCCACATAGTGAAGAAATTTTGTACTTCATATTCAAATTGCCGTGACACGTATATTGCAGATTAGCACCACGTTTTTTTCTTTACTTATTATTATTATATAAATTTAAAAAAAAATTGTAAATAGCTCTAGTTTTACTTTTCACTTCAGTTTTTAACTTTCACGTGACCGGTTTCATGCATTTCATTGTTTTACTTACAACTTCTAGGCTGGATATTTGAAACCTCGCATGGTCGTTTCCTGTTTTTGTACTACTTCACCTATTGTTCTATATTATTATTATATATGACTGCACATTTTTATGTTATTTTTAAATTTAATCTTTTTGTAAATACTTACATGTAATCATAATTTAGGACAGGTGTAAGTGGAACATAGCTTTCCCTTCCTGGTTTCCTTTTGTCACGTTGATGAAAATAAACTATTTCTTATCTTATTTTATCTAATCGGCTTAGCGGGCTTAGCACAGCTCTACAGGTAATTCAGGGTTCGTGTGAGTCCTTGAAAACCTGGAAATGTCCAGGAAAGTAATAATGAACTTCCATGCCTGGAAAAGTGCTTAACAATCTTGAAAAAGTATATATGTACTAGCGGAGTTGCTCGCTCATTCTGCGTCGACTCGCCCCCCCCCCCTTCCCCCGTCTCGCTCCACCCTTATTTATCGTTCGGTCGGTAGATGGCATCGTCTCGCTGCCCTCCCCCTTTCCCCCCTCCCACCCATCTGGTCCCCCCCTCATTTAATTTGCCGTTCGGTCGGTAGATGACATCGTATGTTCGCGCTGCTGGCCGTTGCGTTCCGGTCGCAGCTATTACCTCAGTGGGCCTTGGCTGCTACTCTTATAATTTTCCGTTCCGTCGATAGATGGCGGAAATGGCATCGTTATGTCCTGCTTGCTGCTGCGATGCAGATGACTGTGTTGCGGATCTTGTGCAATTATATATATAGATTACCAGTAGGGTTCTGAACAGAATGTAGATGACGTGAAAAGTTGGGCATGAAAAGTTTTGAAATTTGGGCTCTGGCTTTAATTATTGTATTTACGTGTTTAATGGTTGGATTCGGCAGTCATGTTCCACGTGGACCTTATTGTCACGGATTATAAGACTTAAAGATTTACTTAAACGACGTCGGATTTAGCTAATCCAGGTAGCGTTGTCACCGTGGCAAAGACGACTTTGCCATGGCAATTAAATTCCAGGCGCTAGAACTCAAAAGACGATTCGATGCGTAAATACAGGTTGAAACCCTGCGGAATCTATGACACTAGGGAGCCGCAGTCGCTGAAAATGTAGCACATAAAGCAGTTGGTGTACGGGTATGCACCACTTACCGATTCTTCGTTGATAAAATTCAAGTGGACTAAACGGATTTTCGCAGCACAGCCTAGAAACTTGGATGAAGTAGGCTACTCCAGACGTTAGGCCGTGGGCCGACTATCAAAAATATGCTTAGATTTTAGGTTTATCTTATCACTAACGGAAACCATGATTTATTTTATTTTAAAACGTTAAATCAAATATATCTTAGTAGGAAATTATAAACTCCACCACTTTTTCGTGGTTCTGTATCCCTGGAGGTCCCCCTTTAGGGGCCCCCTTCAAAATAATGGAACTCCCTCCTTAACTGATGGAATTTAATAATTTTTTTTGGAATTAACCGTTATGAAATCTACTTTAATAACGTTCATATGCATTGTTAACCTAAGTATGATAGTATGGCTGGGAAATAGAATTAAACGTAAAAAATTTGATTTTTAACAAAATTTTACGTTCACTCACGAATTACTGCAGTACTATTGATTTTTTGCAAAAATTATATCATAACAAAACTAAAGTTTACTTCTTTATCTGCCATTTGACATATAGAAAAATGAATTCCGCGTATTACGTCGGGAAATACTTAATTTCAAACGATCACCTACAAGCAAACAGTGCTTGCCAGAACCTTCTTTCTTAATAACAATATTTTTATTTTTCCTACAAAAGGTATTGAACTTTTCTAGTAATATTATTTAGCTCATTATTGCGAATAACGTTTGATTTTCATGAAGGCTATGCACGACGTACGTAGCCTACGTATGTAACTCCGTCCCTAATTGACGGAATTTACTTTTGTTTTATTTAACCAGAATGGAATTTGCTTTAGTAACGTTCATAAGGATTGTTACTCAACGTATGATAGTTTGGCGGGTACATGATAAATGTTTAAACGTGAAAAATTGCGACTTTTATCGCATGGTTTTACATACATACATACATAACATAATATAACATACTTAACTACCTTCTGGTTGGAAAATTAAGAATTTAGTAGGAAGAATAAAAATCTAAAATTAAAATCGTTCAGTGTGTTTATTTATTTATTTATATGTGTGCCCTTCTACTCCTCTCGAATAGTGGCATCAAAAATTGGAGAAAGGGTTTGAAAGATAGGAAGTTTCTCCGAATTTCTGGCAGGCGTATTCGTAAATCATATCAATAACCAAAACTGGTAAAAGGAGCCGCCAAGTTCCGAATGGTTCCGCCCTTCAAAGGAGTGATATCAACACACCAAAACATTCGCCAAGTTAATCGCACCGCTTAATAGTTCGAATGTCAAATGAAAACTAGAACATTGCTATTTTCCGTAGCAATGTTGAAGTTTTCATTTACGTCCAAAGTATTATTCGGTGTGATTAAGTTGGCGAATGTTTTGGTGTGTTGATATCACTCCTTTGAAGGGCGGAATTTTACCAGTTTTGGTTTTTGATATGACATCAGTCCTTTTTTTTGTGTGTATTAAACTCAACTGTACAACCGTGCAGATGTGTAATAAAGTGGCACGTCAACAAGCTATTGGTTTTCAACAATTTGCTACTACTATAGTGGCTACTACCTTTTGCCTATAGGCCGAACCATTCTCAACTTGGTGGCCTCTTCACCAGTTTTTGGCTTTGTTTATTTTGCTTCGTTTTCAGAGTTGATTTATTTTTGAATTGGACGTGAATACAATTTCTTTGGCAACGTTGTTGAGATTTATCGTGCTACACTAGTGTGTGTTTCGGCACGCACGTCAGTATACACGTTGTCATTGGCCGAACTTTGGCCGTCCAATTGGCCGTCTCATTGTGGGAACTTAGGCCGTCCAATGAAAGACGATGCCGACAATACTAACAATGATTATAACAATATTTTCGTACTTACGCGCCCTCCCACGCCATCCCTGTTACGCCCCCAGGTTCCAAACCATTAAAAAGTACGCAGTTTGTATTGTAGTGCACCCATTCGTCCAATATCATAGTTGGAAGCCTTCCCGTTCTCTCGGAATCGATGAATAATCACCCTATGGGATTTAACATGGGGATGAGCTAGCTAGGTAGTAACACATTTTCAACGTTATTGAGGGGCATATTTTGCATTGAAAGTAGCATAGCTGGCATTCAAACACGAGTTAATTTTTGTCAGGTGGGTCATTGCTCTCGATTTCAACACAATTTAAGCTTTTGTACCACATTATTATTTTTCCCCAAGTATCTGAAATGTGCCCAACTATGCTTCAAGATATAAGACACCGACGCAATGGCGTCGCGCTACAATGGTTTACAACCTCGACAATTGATGTGATGTGATGTTTGTGATGTTTGTTGCCTAACTTGCCGCGACACACTAGCGTGTGTCTAGATTCACTGGTTGGACCTGACAAACTCGGGAATAATTCGGCGCTACCCCACGAACTTTCCACAGCTACGTAAGATAGAACATCTATCCTACACTCACAGCACAATACCACAGTCCTGTCTCACGGCAAAACAAACATGTTGCGATCTCTCTCGGATTTCCATACCGACGGTAAACTAGCTTTGGCACACAAGTACAAACAATGATAAGTCACTTACAGTTTGGGCGGGTCCAACCAGGAACACCTTGGGAACTAATTAATGCACATGTTTCTCAGGATCGACAATCATTTGGGGGTAATTATCTAGATTAGGGGCACCACACCAAATCACTTAATTTTTGTAATAACCGACGCTACTCTTCATCCTAACACCACTTCGCATCATAAAATCCGGGGGAAACTTCTATAAACTTCTCAACAAATTATTTTAAAGACGTAAAATGCTAGTTACAGACACGCTAAACCTACGGCGGTGGCAGCCATAATGTGAGTTCGGGAAGCAGAGCAGCTGGAAAGCCCGATTTTCACAATAACAAACGTTGCGGAAATTTTTCTTTCGTTTTTTTGTTATTGCCAGTTTCGTGTGGTTTTTTTGTTATTGTCAGTTAGGTTAGGTTAGGTTGGGTAGGTTGGTTAGGTAGGTAGGTAGGCAGGTATAGGTTAGGTTACGTTACGTTTCTGTAAAATTTTAGTGAGGTGCAAATCGGGTTTTCTGGCTACTCTACTTCCCTCCCAATATGGCTGTCACCGCCGCTGCTTTAACACGTATGTGACTAGCATTTTCCGTCTTTTGACATTTTTTTTTACAACCTTACACCCTTTTCCCCCGGGTTTTATGATGCGATATGGTGTTAGGATGAAGATTAGCGTCGGTTAGTACAAAAATTAAGTGATTTGGCGTGGTGCCCCTAATCTAGATAATTACCAAGGAAAAACGGCATAGTTACACAAAAGGTAGGGGAGGAGTTGACCATCGTCACATAAGAAGAGGAGAAAAACCACACCGAACACCAAGATGGACGGTCGTCCCAACCTAAGCAACCTCTCAACACACTACAACATAAAAAGCATTGCATTGTAATAAAACAATCGTAACTATGCAATTACAGAGGCAGACGGAAACGGTGACGAGCACCCATAAAAGGAGCACAAGCATCTAAAGGACTCAGTCCCAGACAAAACAGCATGCACAGCACTAAGAAATAAGGAATAAAATGCAGAGTTTCACACACTTTCGAGCATTTTTTCAACGCAGACACGTGCCATTGTGTCAGTTGAAGCGCAAAATAAATGATCGAAAGAATCCGTGTTTCAGCTAAACGATATAGATTCAAACCAAACTAAGCTACGTTGGCAGCTAGAAAAGATAGAATGGCGTTGAATAGAGATGAGTTGAATTCTTTCAAAGTGGCCAGCAGCAATCGACTGCATGCATAAAGCTTTGTAGCGCGACGCCATAGCTGTAAAAAAGTATACGGATCACAAACAAAAACGTCAAGTGTGCCGTAAAAAAGGGGGTATATGATTTAATTTTCACGTGTTAAAATGAACACGGATAAAAATTGATAATTTTTAATTGAAATAATTAAATGTACAATTGAGAAAATTCCATCTGTTTAGGTGCTGTTGTGCTTTACCAATCATATATTTAAAACGTAAAGCACAACAGCACCTAAACAGATGAAATTTTCTCAATTGTATATTTTATTATTTCAATTAAAGTCATCAATTTTTATCAATCATATAATCCCCTTTTTTACGGCACATTGACGGTTTTGTTTGTATTGGATATTTAAAATGCAATACAGAGAACCCAGCAGTTAAATTACATTACACAAACACACGACAAAATTTAAATGCTAAATACGAAATTGGTGAGTGTATGCGTGTTTGAACTGTTATTCCTCTGGAAGTAAGGCACCTACAACGATGGGAGTAGGACTAAATCGCTTCGGTTAAGCCTATTTTCATGGCTGTAACATGCTATTATGACCCTCAAATACGCGAAAAACCCATAAAAAAAAACAATTTTATGTTAAGAATCAAATTCTTCACGTTTACTCCCATTTATCAGCCAAACTTAGGTTAACAATGCATATGTTAGGGCAACAATGCATATGACCGTTATTAAAATTGATTTCATAACGGTTACTTTAAAAAAAATTATTAAATTCCATCAATTAGGGACGGAGTTGCATTATTTTGAAGAGGGGGGGCTAAATGGGGCCTCCAGGGATACAGAACGACGAAAAAGTGGTGGCGTTTGTAATTTCCTTCTAAGATATATTTGATTTACATTTTAAAATTTAAAAAATCGTGGTATGCGTCAGTGGTAAGATAAAGTGAACGATACAGGCCCTTGGCCCACGACCTACGAGGGAAGATGGATATAATAGAAGATGGATATAATACAATTTATTGAGCTCTGAGAATCTATTGCGCAAGGTCTCTGGGAATAACAGTATTTGGAAGTTTGGTCGCCGCCCGCATAATTTTTTTTCGTAAGCAATTCAGCGAAACTCGCTACATAGCCCTCCATGCAGCCCAACCACGTACAGAAAAACTGCATCAACAACAAATCAGCAATAAAGTCAATTTGTACACAATCACCACTAGTGGGTGGTAAGTAACCAAGTTTCGTAGCTAGATCCGACCTGTCTATCTGAACTGTTTACGAAAAAATATGCTCGCCGCCCAGCGTATTCGGTACTTTTTTGCGAAATATTTTCGCATGACTTCACCGGGGTTTGACTGCTGAAGACCGTTTGGCTCACTGCTTCACTGCTTGCCATAAAGCGTGCAGCCGTTTGGAGCTGAACTGTCTGCAACTCATGTGTTGGCGCTACATTGAGTTAGTGCTTCTCGACGTTTAGTTTGTTGTGGCCTAAGGATGTTTAATAAAAACCTTTTCTGGAGTCCTAGAAGTCATTTACTTAGATCGTCAAACGGTTGGATTCACAAGAAGGCTTTGGCCACTGTACACTTCAAATGCTCTGCTGGATCATTATTCAATTAACATGCTACCTCAGCAATCCCAACTTTTATTTTCTGTGATTATTGTCAGATCGATCTTTCAAAAAACCACGCATGGTTAGGAAAAAAACAACAAAGGGAAATAATTGAATAAAAGTAATTTTCAACTGTTATAATTATCTCAAAATGTAGAGGAGCAATTCTGCTAAGAAATATCCAGGATGTATTACATGGTTTGGCCAACACCACCAAGCAATGAGTGCCACCAACTTTCTCCTACCAATCCTGATCACTGAACGTACTTACACATCCGAACCTGGCTGGCTGTCTTAGTTGTTCTAGTGATCGTAAATTGGGGATGAAAGTTAATAGCACCCTGTCTTACAGTGGAGCCCATTCCCCCACTCAGCGCGTACGCTCCCCCCTCCCCACTATTTTTTTTCATATCTTTTGACGCTTATTTTCCCCCGAAACGTTCCCAAAAGTTAATTTCACAACAGGATCATGATACTAGCCGATGAAGGGAGTGGAGGAGGGGACGAGTAGTCAGCATGGAGAGAGAGAGAAAAAGAAAAACGTTAACAGAAATGAGGAAAGGAAAACAAATGAATGCTGTCATTTTTCATGGTCTTGTAGGGGGTGGAGAACAGAAGAGAGGGCTTTCTTCTGTTTTTTTTTTTATTTATTATCAGGGTTGGGGACGTGTTAGGATGTGCTAACGATGCAGACATTCTTTGTTTCGTTGTTTTAGGGGCACAAACCATGTCATGCCAAAAAAAAGTTCCATCAGACATTTTCGAGCTAGTTGGATATAAAAAATTGTCAAAAAATGTCCACCTTGAAAATGTACCTGCTAAGAAAGTGTAGAGGTTTCTACTGGGGGTGGAGGGAAGGAAGTGAGTACTGACCGTACTGTGTAGGTCCTTACTGTCATTTTTTAATCCAGGACACAAGTAATTTTGCCCTTTTTACAAACCCTCACCTTCTTGCCTTTTTGTCAAATCTTGCTACAGCTCCCCATGAAAATAACATGTGAATCACCGAATATTACTTCCTCCCCCCCCCCCCCTTCATTACCGATGAAGAGGGAAGCGACTTTTTTCTATTTGGTAGTACAATTACTATTAAACAGAAAAAATTCATCAGCCTTCCTCTTCATCGGTAACGAAGGGAAAAGGGGGGGGGGGGGGAGGCGGGAATCGACATTTATTGCTTCATTTTACATGGAAAGTCGCAACAGTTGATGCAAAGTTATACAAGAGAGGGTGTAAGAAAGGACAACATTTGTGTGACGTCATTTGTAAACAGTACTGACATCCTGGATTCAAAGATGACAGTAAAGACCTGCACAGTACTCACCTCCTTCACCGGCCTTCCCCCCAGCAAGCCCTCCCTGCACATTCTTGGTAACTGCTTGGTAAGTACATTTTCAAGGCGGACATTTTTTGTGTTTTACTTGGATTTTTTCCCTACCGGTAAAAGTATTTAACCTCTAAATTAGTACTCGCTCTGCAGCCTAAGGAGAATTTCCATTTGCAACGTTTATATTTCTCAAACTGTGACGAAACCGTGCCTACAGGAACCAACATGCTAGAAAGAACATTTAAATATTCTTAAGGGATAGTTTCGAGTTCTATTTTTAATATGTTCCACGTGTTCATCCAACACTGGTTTGACGGTGGAAACCCAGCATCTCGCAGGGAAGCCAATATTCAGTAAAATAAAATTAAACACCTTTAATTACAGCCAAAGGAAAAAAAAAACAACGTTGAGCCCTGGTATACGGAACGTTTTAAGTTATGAAAAAAATGAGCATATACATTTAAGTGTTGATGATCAAACACTATTACAAAAAAAATTGTTCAGCGTGAAAACGCACGCCTTTATGAAAACAACACAAACAGATGAGTAGTTATGATGTCATTATGAAATGCCAATTTATTACAAACACAAAATATAAAGAAAACAATACAACGCAGCTACAACGTTGCTGAAGCACTATCATTGAAATAACCGATCATTTTTTGTTTCTTTTTAAAATCGAAAATTGAAGCAGTTTTTAAATCAGTTTGAAGCAACACAGAATGTATTAAACAACTTCTAACGAATCCGCACAACTTGAACTAACATATTGTAAGTAATAAACACAACCATAGCCATGCTAAACGATAGCTGGCGTACTTTCGTAAAAATAAACCTCCTTCGTTGTATGGAATTTACTGAGTGTACAGCAACCATTAATCAGCAGCTACACGTTAAGGTTAATGCCCGAAAACCGCGGGCCATTCGAAAACAATGCACAAGGGCGCGCAGCGGGCGATTGTTTCCGAATAGCCCAAGGTTAGTGTTAGTGTTTAAGTAGTGTCTAGGTTAGTTTGTAGCATGAGCGTATGGCTTGGAGGCCCTTTCTGCTCAATAAAGAAACTCAAACTCAAGGCTTTAACCGACTGAATATCCCGTTGCGATAACAATTGATCAGCATGTTCCTTGGCAATGTTTTCTTGTTTCTTTAATCAGAGTCTAAAAGGCCTCAAAGCCGTACACTCTTTACTATGATAAACCTAAACTTAAACCTAACTTAACCTAATCATACACCACCACTAACGCAACCTCACTGGCCTCAATATGGATAAAGTCACCTGGAGTTCCAGAGCTACACCGCCTGCCACCGCACACAAAGTCACACTGCCTGTTACACCCCAACGCACATGCTACCAAGAAGACCAGGCGACCCATCGGGTCCAACAGTCCGTGTCAAAGCCAGGAAGTCGGTCCCACCTGCACAAATTCTATGGAGGTGGGGAGTAGTTGGGTAGAGGAGCGGCAATTAGGACGGGACCCCAGCCTGGGTGAAACGGAACTTAAGGATTAACATACAAAGAATGATGACGAGATGTGGCATGCGGGTGAACACCTAAGACCTGGCGCAGACGATTCTCTGCACCACAAAGTAGAAAATGACGTCGATCAGCCCACAGATGGCAGTCAAGAAGAAAATGACTGACTGTCTCGGGGCTCCAGCTACACGAACAGGTTGGGGTACATGTCCACCCGAGACGAAACAAATGCGCACAGAGCTGGACGTGACCAGTCCGCAGCCTGGAGATCAGGCCCGAGTCCCAGCACGATAGGTAACCCAAGGCTTTAGGCGTAGCCACAGAGGGATGAATATCAAACAGGGCACGGCCAGCGGGCCCGCCAGCCCACCTGTTGACCCACAAAGCGGCAAAGACTCTGGAGACGACGCGCATATCCCCCGGGCTCACAGGAAAGGTCACAACATTACGCCTCTCTTCATACCCACGCTTGGCAAGGCTGTCCGCCACCTCGTTGCCGAAGATCCCGGAGTACCCCGGGACCCAGGCAACAACAATCGAGAGCCCGGACATACTGGCAGTGTAGATTTTCCACCCAATTTTCCACCCACTCGTACAATATTGGATGCGCCACCGACATAGTACTGAAACCTCGTTTCAAAAAACCGATTCCAGCAAGAGAATCAGTCAGGATGCAGAACCTGGGGAGACGCAAATCAATACCAATATCCAATGCCAAAGAAATAGCAGCGAGTTCTCCGACAAAGGCAGAGGGAAGAGCCCTCAGGAAAAAACTGTATTCCAAACGTAGGCTAGGAACACAAATGCCTATACCCCCTCCGCGGCCTCAAGAAAGAAAGAGGCGTCACAGAAAACTTGGGTATACGCGGCATGGGCACCGGGCGCCTCACCAGCAACTAGGATGGCTGAACGAGCACGGCCCGGAAGAGAGGCATAATCCTCGATGATAGAAGCCAAGGGATCTCCCCTGCCTCTCCCAATGGCCCGATAGCATAACCTGACGAGGAGTTCCCTGGCGCGAAGGTCCAATGTGATCTCGCCCGTTTCCACCAGGAGGGCATGAACTGGGGTAGATAGCAAACAACCTGAGACAGTCCGCAGGCAGTCATTCAAGGCGACTTGCACACTCCTAATAGCCTGATTGGAAACGGCAAGAATGGGAGCACGAAAATCCACTCAGGCCCGCACATACACCCTTTGGTGACAATAGCACGCTGAGCTGTGGTCTTATTGTTTGCAATCCCACGTAACACATTGGTCCGCCTGGAGATGTTCTCCCTGACTGCAGCGGCGTCATGAGTCCACTCCAGGTGGGGGTCAAGCCAAAACCCGAGGTACCTCACCCTGGGCTTGGA
Source organism: Lithobius niger (assembly GCA_023313725.1). Taxonomy (NCBI): domain Eukaryota; kingdom Metazoa; phylum Arthropoda; class Chilopoda; order Lithobiomorpha; family Lithobiidae; genus Lithobius; species Lithobius niger. The sequence goes on along the minus strand of JAHWFP010231692.1, from coordinate 5,586 downwards.
CGTGACAGCCAAGCCATCCACAACGATAGAACCTGCAATGGCCTGTCCGTGGAGAAAGATCATCAACTCAGGAGAACCAACAAGGCCTTACCAGCCAGCCACAGATCCACGTCATCAGCATAGGCAACCACATTGATGGAGGAGCTAAGCTCTACAAGCGCAGCACTGATTACCACAGCAAACAGGGCGGGGCTAAGGCAACTGCCCTGAGGGAGACCTCTGTCAGTTGACAAAACGCTGGACGAGGAACCGTCAACCCTAGTCGCAAAGCACCGAGTCCGAAGTAGGGCCAGAATAGCTTTCTTCAGCTTCAAGCTGACTCCCAGGTCATCGACGGCGTGCCCAAGCCACAATATGTCCACCATGTCATAAGCAGCCCTGATGTCCAAGGAGACAGCCACAGCGAAGCATTCGTTAAGCCAAGCCTCACGAATGCCCGACAGCATCCTGAGTCCCACAATGTTTCTGGAAGCCGAACTGCGCGCCAGAAAGTTTCCCCGACCTCTCTACCTGCCACACAAGCTTGTTTATGAGAATTCTTTCATAAACCTTCCGAGGGCAGGAGAGATGTGCAATAGGCCTATAGCTCTTTACGCCGGAACGGACCTTGCCTCTCCTCAATACAGGGATGAGGACAGAGAAAAGCCAAGTTTGCAGTTCAGATCGTCCGCAGCCATCAAGAACCTGTAGGTAGGCATACGAGACCCTGTCAATCCCAGAAGTGCCTCCAGCCTTGCAGGAGTGGAGCGCTGCAGTAAGTTCAATCAGAGTGAGCGGGAGATCGAGATGCTCAGAAACTCCACAGACAGCAGAAGGTAGAGGAGGAGGTGGAGGGGACCCAAAAACCGCTGCAAAGTTGTCATTGAATGCCGCAGCCATTTCCAGACCGCGAAGGACCTCCCCCGTGTCACCAAAAACCCACGAAACCGTAGGGCATGCATCCTTCGATCGGACAAGAGACAAAACTTGTGCCAGTGGCATACCTTGCGAGACCCGATCACAAAGCCTGTAGTCATACTGGGCTATCTCCCTGCGGAGAATAAACCTCGTCTCCTGGGCGACCCCAACATATTCGAACCACCTGAGATCATCTCTAGCACACTGGAACCGCTGCCAGGCTCTCTGTCTATCCCTGATGGCAACCCGACAAGCTGGTGTCCACCACACTGGGAATTTCCTAGAACTACCAGGCCTGATAGTTCCAGGCCTTCTGAGGGCTGACAACCTCTTAACCCACTTCCGAATCCAAGGAGCAAAGTCCCCAGATGCAACGACTGGACCGCTGAAGCACCGCCGAGACCGGTGCAAAGGTTCGTATGTTGTCACAAGACAGGGCCACCGGAAAGTGGTCACTGCCCCGGAGATCAGAGGAGACCTCAAAGGAAAACATAGGAGCAAGACCAGCAGAGCAAAAGAACAAGTCCAGGATCGATTCCTGGAACGTCCCGCTATGGCGCCTCAAGAAAGTGGGGACCCCTGACTGGATCAGGGGTGAATTAGCAATCAGGCGCCCTTTGGTGTTGCAGCTAGCACTGCCCCAGAGCCAGTGATGAGCGTTGAAGTCGCCCCCCAGCACAAGTGGTCTAGGGAGCGAGTCAACCCACCCCACCCACTCATGCTCAGAAAAACGCCCAACAGCATGCACGAAACCAATGGTAACCCTCTTGTTCTCCCACCAAATTCTGAAGACACATGAATCTATTCCAGAACAGGTCAAAAAAAAGGGGCGGGGAAAGACTATCCTCTCCTTAATGAACACGCGAACACCAGAAAGCCTGAGCCCGCAATGCCACTATACCCCTGAAGGACAAGCATGACCCCTGCAGGGAGTCTGGTCTCCACAATCCCCAAAATATCAAACTTAGCACACAAATTTTCTATATCCTCTACTTTGTTAGCCGTTCTTCTAACATTCCAGGAACAGATCGAGAATTATGATTTAGGTAGAGGAAAAAGGGGAATGACAGGGAAGTTCAGGGAAACACAGGCCAAAAAAAAAGCAACAACAGGGAAACTGGTTAGAGCTAAGGGGTCATCTGGACTTCCAGCAGCTCCACTACATCTTCTCCCCCAAGCGTGTTGGAACTACAAACACTATCACTTAAGCTGGCGTCGGCTAAATCTGGCATTTGCAGCTCTTCACTACTACTGGCCCAATCCGTAGTACTTCCCAGCTCTGCCAAATCAAAGGGGGAACTGGCACAACACATGGAATCCATCTTGGGAGTAGAAGATAAACCAACCCCTTGAACCGATGCACAGTCACTAACCACAACAACAGAAGCACCGTCAACACCACTAGGGTTATGGACGGAGCCATCAGTATCGACGCACATTTGATCACTGCCAGTGGGTGTGGGGCCGACGATGTCGGCAGCGCAGTGAGCGGCACTTGCAGGACTAGAAGACACATGGGTTTCAGGTAGCGGACAAACTTGAGCAGCATCTGAAGTCAGCACAGAAAACCTGTTATGGTGGTCCACTGCCTGCTGTTTGGAGAGAGGCGGAGAACCAGCCAGGGACGACTGAGACCCCGACACTTTCCTACACTTCGAGGGTTTGCGAGGGTGCACCACTTCCCATCCAGCACGGTGATCTCCCGGAGCTGAGTTAGTGTACTTGCTGGTTGCATTTAGAAGGTCAAGATCATGAACCAGAGAATCTTCCGCAGGAACCTCCGCAGAAACCTCCGCAGGAGCCTCCGCCGGGGCCAGATGCACACACGAGGCTCTCTTCGGGACGAACGTGTGGCAGTGGTTACAATGGACGTACGAGCAAAATTTACGAAGGTGGCCTCGTTGCCGGCACTTTAGGCACCGTTGCAACCTGTCATGTACAGCCAAAAGGGCCGGCACACCTTTAACCCCAATGACGTCGGGAATGTCCTCAACAAGGGTAGAGTCTCTTAGCCGTAAAACCAACGAACGCACACCAGTACGGCAATGCTGCAAGCCATTCAAATCATGGTATTCATGGCATAAGCTTGTCACGTCGCCATAACATGCTAACGCCCTCTTCAGCTTCAAGTCAGGTAAATCCAGGGGCAACCAATGCATCCTCATTCGGAGGGTCCGCACGAACAAATCATGGATGGTTGCAGGATATCCGTGCAACAGGAGAGTTTCAGCCCTTTTCACCAATGACATGGATTCTGCATCCACAAACAGAACGTGGAAAGCGTTGTTGGCGCATAGCCAGGCCATACCGGAGATTTTCTCAGGTCCACAATTGATGCCAACGCGTCTCTCAAGTCTTTCATAAAATATGGACGTCCTGCACTCTCAGCTATAATTATAAGAGACAACTCCATGCAAATATTTGAAAGGCCTCCCCTGTACATTTTTGTAAGCCAATTCAGGTCACGTTAAGCGTCATCTGGATTCAAATCAGGGAACTCCTCTGAGTCACAACGCAGGTCATCTCTTCCTGTTACCCCTGCCGTTACATTAGTAGTATCGCCCAAGCATCTAGACGAAAAGTTCGCTTTGTTTTGCTGCACATTCCGCGTATAAACCCCATCGCAAACAGTGCCACGCTGCCCATTGTAGGCCCCATCATCTTCGCGTTGCCCGTTGTTGGAGGCACCATTATCGACAACACACTGAAATACATTATTAAGACCGTTATTGTTGCGGTCCGACTTCGTTAAGCCTTGATCCTCCAATGGTATTTTCCCCGAGCGACACCATATAAGTTCAAATCATCAATATCCAAACCGATCATTTCTGAAAACTTCAGCACTTCACTATACTTACAAGAACGTCTATCGCACCGTTCCAAAATGTCTATTGTAAAACATCTGTTAAAAATTTTTAAGAGAAGTTGTTTGATGGGGTTATTCGTCGCTGGGTTTTCGTTGATGGGTGATGGGGCATTCGGAATCGAGCAGCAATGCATCAACAATGTCTGCTTACACGAAGTCCCAAGAGTTCTTTCTTTCTTTCTTTCTTTCTTTATTTTATTAGAGCATACAGACCCGAAGTCATAAGCTCAATGTAAAATTACAACTAAATCAGGTGGTAAACCAACAAAACCATATAACATGAGTTAAAACATTTTAAAACAAATAAAACTTACTAAAGACATATGCAAAGAGGAAGAACTTGGTGGTATTAGAGACCAGGCTCCATACCTCATTAAAAAACAAAGCGTCTAGTTCTAATTTCCAGCAACAATGCTCTGGACACGAAACTTATTTAATCGAAGTTATCTGAAGGGGCTGTTCGTCGTTGAGTTTTCGCTGCTTGAACGGTGAAGGGGTACTTGGGAATCAAGCCAAAATCAAGTTACATTGCGCTACTTAAGTAAAATTAATAGTTACGCACACGCTGCCTAGCCTATATTTTCTGCCACATTATGTTTTCAGAAAACTGACTGGATGATGACTTGTTTCCTTGCAATAAGAGTGCAAAAACACATGGATATCACACTTGTAGACTCAACATAGTTACTGTTAGAGTTTACGAATGGGATGTTTACAGATTTTTTGCACTCGTAGTGCTAGTTTTCTGAGAACATAATGTGGAACAAAGTATAGTAGCAGGCTAGCTGTAATATTATTTGAAAGTACATGTTACTGACTGGCAGTGACCTAACTAACGGGTGGGGCGGAGGGGAGGAGGGAGTGTCTTCCAAGAAAGATCTGCGCAAAAATTATTTATGCATACAAATGCCTAGAACTAATCGTAGGCGTATCGTATGGCTGTCAATATTGATTCGTTTTTGAAAGTACATATTATTGCCTGGCAGTGACGTAACTAACACGTGGGGCGGGGGAAGGGGGAAGAGTGTCTTCTAAGAAAAATTTGGGAAAAAAATTATTTATGCATATAAATTCCAACACTAATCGTAGGCGTATCGTATGGCTGTCAATATAGTTGCATTCTTGAAAGTACAAGTAATTTACTGGCAGTGGCGTAAGTAACGGGTGGGGTGGGGGGTGGGGAAGGGGGTAAGTGTCTTCCAAGAAAGATCTGCGAACAAAATTATTTATGCGTATAAATGCCTGCACTAATCGTAGGCGTATCGTATGGCTGTCAATATAGGCTCATTTTTGTCTACAGATAGTGACGAAGACTTTCCTGTATCTCTGTATAGTATAAATACAAACAAAAATTCGTAACCAGCCTCATAGTAGAGCAGTAGCACTACAGCTACAACAATTAATGTTTCGTTGATACTTCAATGATTTCAAAAGTAGCGGGCCAATAACTAAGTAGTTGTTGGCCCGCAGTTTTGAAAAAGCATTGTTACATCATTACATTGTTGCTTCCGGGCCATTGTTGTTTAGGGTAGGTTTATGTTCGGTTAAGGTATAGGTTAAGTAGTTATTGAGCTTATGGATGTATAGGCCTTGTATGCTCATTAAAATTCGAATTCAAATTCAAATTCAAATAACTCGGATAGCCGGTATTCAATATCGTTAAAAGAATTACTGTTACTCTCTAGGCTGGGCTTGCAGCGACACACCGAGCTATGGTTATCGGACGGTGGCTAAGACTGTGGAACATTTCCTCCTTGTTTATCATCGCTGGACGAGCAACCGTGGCGTCAAGTGCTGGCAGGTTGGGACGCAGACTTGGGGGG
>JAHWFP010231691.1:0-27933 GCA_023313725.1 Lithobius niger | reverse complement strand
TATGAGCAGGCTAACTTTTTGTGCGTTCTTTCCCTGTCCACCCCCCCACCCCCACCCCCTCCCTCCTTACAGGTTTTGTAGCATTCGGCAATGAACGCGTTAGTAGTCACGCAAAATACTTGATTATACTGAGAACAATTTTCTAAAATGAAAAATAAAAAGACGAGATATTTTTTAGGTGCTTCCATTTACATAAGCTGAATAGAAAACCTTTTTTGACAAACCGAAACAAAAAATTAATAATAATGCTTCTTCCACCGTTTTCATACAAATAAAAGCAAAAACGCGTTTAACGTCTTTGAAATCGGAAAATGATGGCCCACTTAGTGGCAGTTAAACTTTTGAAACAGTGGGATTAACTTATTGTGTACAGCGCTTTGATCCTCGTTTCACCTCGCTATTAAATGTGTATTTCCATTTAATAACGTGGGAAAAATAATTTAAAGAACAGAAGTTCAGTAAAATGATTTGAATTTTGCCGCTAAGCTTAATCTACAGTTAAACAGCGCCTGGGATGGTCTAGAAAAAATAATAATACAATGCTGAGAGGAAAGGAAACTTCCAAAATTATGCTACAGACGACAAGTTCGACAAAAAAGTCATTGCAAACTAGACAATAGGAATCAATTTTAAAGTTTACTCGACGTTTTAGAAGTTGGTTTTTAAAAGAGACGTTGTGTTAACTGTTCTATAAACAACAATGTTCCTTACATCCAAGCATCTTGTGTCGAGTTGTATGATGAACACACTGTTTGCTTGTATGGCCCCATCCATGACATATTCAGCACAAAGAAGCCAAGAAACCAGGACGTAAGGCTTTTCTAGAAAGTTTATTAAAAAAACTATACTTGTAACACGTACTGGTGCTAATAGCTTCAAAACCTTGTAAACACTCACATCATGTGGGGACGCTTAGGCATTTTTAGGCATTTTGACTGCTGAAAATGTCACGTTTGAGGTCCAAAAATGACTTTCTTCCATTCTAGTCAGTGGTTTTTGTGTGACCCCACCCCCTTGACGGTACCTAAAAAAAATTGTGACCCACCCTCCCCTCGGAGGGTCCAAAAATTCATAACCTCCTCCCCCCCCCCCCCCTTCCCCCCCCCCCCTCGGGTTGGCGGAAAATATGACCGGTCCCTAACGCAGGTGGTTCAGGTTTTCATTGAGGCGAAAACTCAACAGTACCCGCGTTAGGGACCAGTCATGCGTATCTCGGGACCGAAGAAATTAGGGTTAGGAAATTTTTGGACCCTCTCGAAGGGGGTGGGTCATAATGTTTTTAGGTCCTGTCAAGGGGGGGGGGGGGGGGAGGGGGGGCACAAAAAATAAAAAAAACCACTGACTGTAGAGTGGAAGAAAAAGTCATTTTTGGACTTTGAACCTTTTTGGACCTTTGAACCTTTTTGGACCTTTGAACCTATTTGGACCTTTGAACCTTTTTGGACCTTTGAACCTTTTGAAGTTATTAGTTCCAGTAATACAAGTTTAGTTTTTTTTCAGTAAACTTTCTAGAAAAGTCTTGGTACCTGCTTTCTTGGCTTCTTTTGTCTTTCAGGTGCTGAGTATGTTATGGATGTGGGCATACACAAGCAAACAATGCGTTCATCATACAACTCGACACAAAATGGGTTTAAGGAACATCGGTGTATTATAGAACAGTTTTAACGCAACGTGTCTTTTCGTTAAAAACGAAGAACGTTTTCCTTTCAAACGTTGGTGCGGAGTGCTACACACTTATCAAAGTCCAGTTGTCCCCGGAAGACAAAAACCACAACGCATATAAGGCAGAAATTTAATTTTCGGAAATTGATTGCAAATGCATGATTTCCTTGGTAATACAGAAAAATGAATAAAAATACAAGGACAGAAATGGGCTTATGCTGTGTGGGCCTCCATGGGGACAACTGGACTTTGATATCTCTTTTACAACCACAAATTAATTGAGTTTGAGAATGCTACATACTTAATTGGTCTACAAGAAATGATCTGCAGACAGTCTCAATAGGCATAGGAAAAGCTCCTTTTTGTGAGGGGATCGCATTATTTTTAGACCTTGAGTTGGGGGAGGTCCCAAGATTTTTTCAGGGTTTTTTTTTGGGGGGGGGTCATCGAAAATTTGGTGGTCACGTTTTCATTTCCTCCGTACCCCCCTCCTCCCCCCTGTGTCAGCCGTCAATAATGACCAGTCCCGTGTTTAGGACAAACCGACCGAAAATACTAACATCTCCGAAAATACTTCGAATTCGGAGAATTTCATACCCTAAAGCTCCATTTTTTGTGAAATTTCAACCACATCAGAACAAAAAAAGGTGAAAAGCGTCTTAGCCAGGCCATCCAAATAATTTTGAAGAATTTATAATTTCTCTTCGACGTACTAGAAGAAATTAGAAATGCTAGCTGGTAACCTCCGTCTGTTCAATTTCTGTTGGTTTGCATTTCTCACTTGTGGTTTCCAATTATGGTATGAGATGGCGCTCATGATCCTTTGTCAGACGCGAGCTATTAGACGATCGTCCTATTATCGTCCGTTTTGATTGTCCAAAGCAGATGACGTAGGACCACAACAGCCAATCAGAGCTTGCCGTCGCTATTAGTCCTAGCTTCCTTACAGCAACAACGTAGATTTATTTGACCAATGGTTTAAATGTGCGTCGATGATCTCTGTTGAGAAAAGGTTGAATGGGTACATTTAAGTATTTAAAGGTATTTTTTTTTAATTAAATTAGCTTACAATGACGTAAAGCAGTGGATTTTACCCACTTCTTCTCGAGGTTTTCCTCTGATTTTCTATGTTCTTTGGCTCGTATGTGGTAAGTTTCATAAACGTGAATAATAATTTAATAAGTAACAGTTGTATATACGAAGTAACTATTTAAAAATAACAGTGTAAACAGTATAATACTGGAAATTGAACCACTTTTGCATAACTGTAAAAATAAGTGTTTAGCCTGTTTACTTGGTAAAAATCCGAAACAGGGACAAAAATTACAAATTAATTAAAAGAAGAAATTAAATCTTTTAAGATCTTTGCAAAGACGAAAGCTCCACATCTCTAGCAGTACATTAAAAATATTTGGGACGTAGTTTACACTTTATTTAGTTTTGGTCATGATTGTAAACATTGTAAAGTTTTTTATTTTATTTTTCACGCCAAAAACAGAAAAACGTTCTTTTTGTGTGTAATGCTTTTCAAAAGTGCAATCAACCCAAGACGCGCACAGGATCCATTCTAGGCTTTCACGTTCAACATGAAGTACTCCAACAAAATTTGTTAGCAAGTGTTTACAACATTTCTTTTTCGTTGTGTTTTTGGTCTGCAGAATGTTTTTTTTCTTTTTTTTTCTGCGCCATGTTTTTCATTCTGAAGGGGACAGCATTTCTAGTCTGCTGTTTTCGTGACCTACTCATCCACACCCAAAACCAGATACGGTTCGGCCATGGCAATTGTTGAATCAAGCTCCCAAAATGGTCGCAAAATTAGTCATTATTTAATGATACACTCCATGCAAGTAATTATTAGGAGCCCTTCCTTGGCGTGGCGCCATATTCATTCAGCCATTTAAAGAAGAAGGAAATTTTCCATCCCCTGTCATGACTAACACGTCGTGTACGCCAACACAAACGTTAGTTTTTTTCACCATCCTATTAAATAATTGCCGTACACAAGCTGCGTTGAGTCACAATCAGTGAGCCCCGTTCATTCTATTCATTTTATTAAGGTGCGTTTACGAAACAACTCTCTTTTGAATTCTCGCAGCTAGAATTTAATCGCGGTGGCAAAGGGGTCGTTGTCATGGTAAAAACGCTACATGGATTAGCTAAATCCGACATCGTTTGACTAAATGCTTGCAGTCTTATAATTTGTGACAGTAAGATAAAGAATTCACCTGACAAAACAATTTTTGCAGTCACTTCTGAACTCACATTTTGACTGTGTTCGTTACGAGCCGGCAGAGCTAAAACCGCCGCCATGTTTAAATGTCAGATGATTTCTAGCTTCTGGATACGAGAATGCAAAGGAGATTCGTTCCGAAACGTGCCCTTACCCTTTGCAGGGCTGACGTTTTAAAGCCCCGCACGCATCGAACTTTGCAACCTGAAGAAAGTAAAGCAGCCGAGCCGTTAGAGCCGTGGCCTCCAAACCAAATGGACGCTAGGTCAATTCCACCGCTGGCCACTGTTAAAAAAAAAATTGCTCGGACGAGAGTTTCAAATCGTCTAGAACCGTTTTTGTGCTCAGTCTAGGATTAAAACCTTAGGTTCTGGGGTCTTCATCAAAGGAAACCATGTAGTTTTGTGATGCAACACGCCATTACAAGTGAAGTCAACCATTTTCAATGCAACATATCTATTCTTTTGTGTTTACGTGTTTCGTAGCAAGACTACCTATATTTAAAAGACTTAACGCTCGGTTTCACGTAGCATGCTAGACGCGTCGTCCAAGCGTTGCGCTGAACTGAAAGCACGAAGAACGAAAAACCCCAATCGTAGCATTGATTAGTGTTAGCGGGATGCACAAAAACGTGATATCTTCTCATTATTAGATTTACCGGTGTTGCAGCGCTAAACGAACATTATTTTACGGTAATGGTGGCTATTCTTGAAGTCTTCGGACGATTTACTGCTACGTCAAAGGATCGTTTAACACATTTTTAATGAGGATTGAAAACGCCGTAGCGTATCATACAGTACAATACACACGTACCTTGGTTGTTCTTCTGCTTGAAATTCATGAAATTAAACCTCCGAAGGCTTTGTTTTGTCGTCGAGTGAAAAAAGAGGTACGTAGCATGAAGCCATTGTTGTTAAATTTCAATAATTTGGTGTCAATGCAGTGTTTTAACTTTAAAATCCGCCTATCGCGTGTCGCACGTACCTTTCACAGTTCAGCCCGCATGTTAGAGCAGTTCATTTTTGGGGTGTAAGTAGCGCGACTGGTGGCAGAATCGGTGGCTAACTGGACGACGCGTCGAATTTCTAACGTTAAGCCTTTACATCCAGGTAGCCTTGTTCGTAGAGTCCCTAAAATAAAGCTTTTTTTTTTTTAAGCGAATGGTAACCAGAGTAAGTCGGGCCCACTTGTTGTAAAATAATTACAATTATTACAACTACATAAGATTGAAAATGACACTAACAAGAGCGGAACTAGAAGAAAGTCCGAGTTCCTCCCTTCTTAGTGCCATTTTCACTCTCACGTAGTTGTAATAATTGTAATTACTTTACAACAAGTGGGCCCAACTTACTCTGGTTCCATTCGCTTTTAAAAAAAAAAAAAGCCTTATTTTAAGGTAACTGCGAAATGAAATTAATACTACATGTAGGATTATAAAAAGAAAGAGGAAAAATAAGCCAAACGTTGAAAATTGTACCCTATAAATGACATAGTACAGTAAGTCACCTTTACGCACTTACGTCTTGTTGGAGTGGCATGACTCAGATTCGAACTGGCTATCCAGATAACTGAGATAAAGCCTTTATCACTATGACCACTCGTTCACTGGCGTAAAGATGACTCTCTGAACCCATCATTAATGTCACAACAGTGACAATTTAACTATTGATGTCGAAATATAAGTATGTTTTAACCTTGTATTGTTGTGGTCCTGGTTGATTTTTTTTCCCGTGATAATTCAAGACACGCACATGTAGTACTTTATTTTACATGTGCAAATCTTGAATTATCACAGAAAAAAATGCCAGGAGTACAACAGTAAAAGGTTAAAACATACTTATATTTCGACATCAATAGTTAAAGGTGATGTCATCATCAGAGAATTAAAAGTCGTGAATAAGGCTGTGGAAATGTAAGCGACTTTTACTTCTCTGATGATGACATCTTGAACTATGTTCTCTAAGAATCATAAAAAAATACACACAAATTGCTAAATTATACTGGAGAACGAACTTCAACACAACAGCGAAAGTTATACACTAAAATAGCTCAAATTCGTAAGCCTTTATTAAGCACGTCATCGAGATGACGTTCCGGGATTCGAGCCAACGAACTCCGGATCCCAACTGAAGACGTCTGAACCATTTACCCTTTCAGAGCCTCAAGAAAAGCTTTCCGAAGCTTCCTATAGGCTGCTCAGTCTTATCCATGAATCCATAATTAGGGGCTGAGGAAATGTCAGCATCCTTTTTTGTTTCAGGTAATCCTCATAAGTTGAAATGTGTAAAAATCTGCGCATCCACCATTGCAACATTCGTCATTTGGCACCATTAATCTCCATCAAGTGGTATTCGTACATAAAATTAAAAAAAAACGGGGATTACGTACTAAATAAGTTGAAAATCCAATCGGAAATTAAGCCTGATAGTTGTGTTCCCCGTGTATCACCCTACACCATATTCAACGAACTGCATTATCGTGCGTTTCTCAACAATTTTTGTTGCAGTGGTGCAGTACCAGCAGCAGTCTGTTTCCTGCGTCAAGCGTAAAAATCAGCCTTTCAGAAGAGCCTAAGTATGTCCATGTAGGATAATTAGATAGTTCATAAGAGCACTTTGAAATTGACAATCACTATTCAAGTTCACCGCGTGCCATTACAACAACACCTTACAATGGGTGCAGGAAGGCCCTATTAAAGTTACACAATTGCGATTAGCATGTCTGGAAAGAATACACCACCACCTTTAAGAATAGTCTAAGTACGTCCATCTAGGAAAATTAGATAGCTAACACGAGCACTTTGAAATCCGAAGATCACCACACTCTTTCTCTGCCACGTCATTACGACATCTTTAAATGGCAATAGGACAGTCCCTATTTAAGATACAAAGTATTGTGATTAGCATTGCTAGAAAGAATACATCAACACCTTTCAGAAGAGCCTAAGTATGTCCATCTGGGGTAATTAGAGAGATAACACCAAAGCTGTGTAGTCAGGAATGCTATATAACACTATAATATTCAAGGTACTAGTTTCCGTTAATTTGGCATAAAATGACCAGTTTGGACTATATGGGTTAACTTTACCGCAAAAGTGAATAGGCCCTTTCCTTTAGAAAATGTAATTATGTTTCAGACTTGCATGCTGTGTTTTTCAATCTGATCAACGGTTAAGACGTTAAAGCAAAAATCTTCTGATATTCTGGACACGAGACAATAGGAATGGTTTTGGTTGCAATTTGTTCAGGGTGTTGGGATATATCCACACTTCCGTTGGCACATCAACGAAGTCAACATGTTTTAACTCTGGTTGGAATGTAAAACCCGTATTGGCTGCACTGTCAACAAAAGAGAGTTCAGAATTTAAAACGCGATATGTCCTACAATCCTTAGTTATTTTTTTTCATTTCATTAACGTTTTTTTCCCGTTACTTACTAGATTACCGTACTTATTCGGAAAATTGGCAAAAAATAAAACTGCACGTCGCATTTTAATTTTACTCTTCCGTAGGCGCTTCAATGAAGTCAACCCGAATTTTGGAAAACACAAACCATAAATTAGTCCTTTTAAATGCATTGTGGCTCATTAAAGACCAAAATCATCCAAAAATCTACGATGTGCACTCGTTTTTTCTCAATTTTGAATTTTGCTGCAAAGCCTGTACGGGACCGCAGCACTGCTTTATAAATAAAGTAAAGTAATTTAGGGAAATGTTCCCCTACCCTTAATTAGTAATCCAGCTGTGCCATACCTAAATGATCCCTTAGGTCCGATATCCATGCATTCTCGGTTATCTTACTGCGATAATTACTGAAAGCTTTAGCACTGTTGGGTACAGAAACGCACGGTTTCTTTAGCATGTGAAGTACCCCCCGAACATTACTGAACAGAAAAGGAGGAGAGTCCGCTTCGAATCGAAAACCAAGTCTCAAAAAAAAAATGAATTTCCTTCGTGTCTTTTGCAATCACAGTATACGATGTCCGACATGCATGTCAAACATAATTCACAGTCTGACAGAAATGGCAGTAAAGAGAGAAAAACACTATAAATAATGTATGCAATGCAGTGCGAATATGCCAGGTAGTTTTACTTCTGGCAGCTTCAACTTCAACATTTTGTAATAGTTGTCAAAAATATGCCAAATTTTACGGTTCGCAGTCCACCCACGTTGGCCACGCGCTGCAGATTACCACCATTTTGATCGGTTGGGCGCCATTGTAATGTCATTTGATGGTAAAAACTGGAAAAAAGTCATAAAAACAATGGCAGACTGTCGAATAAGTTTTGTCATTTGGAAAATATGGAAAAATAATTTCGTGGGATAGGAAATAGTCCAAAAATATGAACTGGCTGAACACGTCACTACTAGTGCAAGACCGTCGTTAAAACAGTTTAAATTTATAAAAACAAAATGGAGAGGAACCAGTTTAACATTAAATCAATGATCCTGGTGGTTTTAGGCAAGTTCATAACGTTGCTAAAATTGTGTCGGTAACACTTTTTTTGTGGGTGTAAATTAGACAACAGTAAGAAATCTTTGAAATAGCAACAGTGTTACCTGATCCCCCCTTTCACAAAACCCCTTTATTTTCGGCCCTATTTGCAGCAAGTTCGGTGGTGACCCGTTTCGTAGAAATTTTTTTCTCGTTTCGCCGAAATCCCGTTTTGCCGAATCCCGTTTCACCGAATCAAAATATTCGTCAAATTGTTACCATTAGAGACGCAAAATAAAGTATTCCTATTTAGAAGTAGAAATTTGTGTTTAGATGTGGTTTCTAATGTTTGGGACCAAAATTGATGGAATTATTCACTTTCTGTGAAAAGCATGAAATTCGGTGTGGATGCTCATGAAGGGTTACTGGAAAACAATAGGCGAGATACGATAGCAATTTTAAAGTGTTTGCTCTCCAAAACATGGTTTTTTGGCTTAACTCCTTAACCGTCAACAAATCAAAAGCATAATGTGACGAAAAAACGTTCGGCACACAATTCTGGGCAGGAAAGTTATATACATCTTTAACGTAAAAGCAATATTTAATTTGAGCCCCCAAATCGTATTTAAATTATATCTCCCTAATTCGCGTGAACACTCCTTTTTTCAATTGGTTGTTATAGCGATTTTCGTCTTCAAAGTGGTCTTGCGAGCCCTCTAATAGCCCGAAATGGACACGCTTAGGATTTTATGAAAGGTGGGGATTCATTCTTTCCATTAATCCTTACCGAAATTGTTTAACTTATCTAGGGACCGTCCTACGCCGATTTAAAGGTAAAGAGTTAACGGCATAGCGGCGAAAGCGTATGGTGATTTTCGAAATCAAAGTGCTCTTGCCAGCCCTCTAATAATTCGAAATGGACATGCTTAAGATTTATGAGAGGTGGAGATCTATTCTTTACATCAATCCTAACCGAAATTGTTTAACTCAGCTAGGGACCGTCCTACGCCCATTTAAAGGTGAAGAAAGAGGTAGTGAGGTAGCGGCGAAAACGTGGTGGTTTTTTGAATTCAAAGTGCTTTTGCGAGCCGTTTGTTAGCCTGGAATGGACATGCTTCGGCGTTTATGAAAGGTGGAGATCTATTCTTTCCATTAATCCTAACCGAAATTGTTTGACTTAGATACAAATACAAATATAAGCATTACAATGGCACTTTGAAATTGAATCTAGTCGCTACACCAATTACAACTACAGTTTTAAACGAGCGTAAGACGGTCCCTACCTAAGCCGAACAACTGCGGTTATGATTGATGGAAAGAATAGGTCCCCACCTTTCAGAATATTCTAATCATGTACATTTAGGGCTTTTAGAGGGATCGCAAGAGCACCTTGAATTCGAAAAACAACATACGCTTTCGCCACTACGCCATTAATTGTTCACCTTTAAATGGGCGCAGGACGGTCCCTATCTAAGTTAAACAATTTCTAATAGGATTGATGGAAAGAATAGATCCCCACCTTTCATAAAATCTTGAGCATGTCCACTTAGGGCTATTAGAGGGCTCTGAAAAGCACTTTGAATTTAAAAATCGCCATACGCTTTCGCCTCTATACCATTATCTCTTTACCTTTAAATGATCTTAGGACGCTCACTATCTAAGCTAAACAATTTCGGTAATGATTAATGGAAAGAATACATCCCCACCTTTCAGAAAATCCGAAGCATGTCTATTTCGGGCCGTTAGAGGGCTCGCAAGAGCACTTCGAGTACGAAAATCACTATAACAACCAGTTGAAAAAAAGGATCGTTCACGCGAATTAAGGGAAGTGTAATTTAAATACGACTTTGGGGTTCAATGGTTGCTTTTAAGTAAAAGTTGTATATCTCCTTTCCTGTCCAGAATTCTGTGTTGAACGTTTGTGCTTCGCATTTTGTTGACGGTTAAGGAGTTACAGCCAAAAAAACGGGGTTTTTTTTGGGGGGGGGGGGGGGGAATCACCCCCCCCCCCAAAAAAAAACCCCCAAAATACCAGGTTTTTTAGCTGTAACTCCTTAACCATCAACAAAACAAAAGCATAATGTGAAGCAAAAACGTTCAACACATCACTCCCCCCACCAGTTTGAAGTTGCATCATAGCTGTGTTTTTTCAGTCATCCTTCATGTGTATACACACCAAATTTCATGCTTAACCCTCTGGCCGCCCTACTAATACGATTTTAGCCGTAGCGAGCGAGGCAAGCAATTCGGGGAAAAAAATTATTCGCCGAACGAGCATTCCCCTTTGCCGAAAATTAAGACTGACTAAAATTCGGCGGAATGGGATTCCGCGAAATGGGTATTGCCACCCAAGTTCAAAAGGTATACTGTAAAAAAAATTACATGAATACTCAATGTATTTGTGTAGCTAAACTCCTATTTTACGACTGACTTCGCTTATGGAGGGCAGATAGAAACGTTACACTTCAACGTTGTGTAACCTTACACAAAATGACTTGAAATGACAGAACAATAGCGATCCTAGCGGGAAATATTGTCACTGCAGAGAAATAACACGTAAAATGCGTGCAACGTTACACATAATACTGGTAAATTAAGCGACAGCAGCGTTCATAGCGGGAAATGTTCTTATTACAGCAACATAGCACAAGAAAGATGTGTAACATTATAAATATTGGTGTTAAATTTGGCGATAGCAGCAACTCAAGAGAATAATATTTTCACTATACACGGCTAATTTGTGTAATTTCATTCTACAACAAAATGTTTTTAATTAAAGCAATTTTTGATGCCTTTCACGTATATTTCTGATGTCATTACACACATGGGCGTTTCCAAAACGAATTATTGGGGGAGGGAAAGCAAAAATATCTGTTTCTAAAAAAAAATCGAAGACTGCGCTCTTCCCATGCGCAGTTTTCATCCTATGTTTACTTGCTCGAATATCCTGTGTAATGCACTCTCTATATTTTTCCAGATTTTGTGTAAAGTTACACAATAATTATGTGGCAGTCTGGCTGCCACAAGAAAGTTGTGTAAAGTCACACTTTTTTTTTTTGCAGTGTAGCAGTCTGCACGACAACTTCCAAACTTTTACAAAAACGGGCCTTGCTTTCGAGCAAAGTTGATCGGCATACAAAATTTCACAGATGTATTCTTTAAACCCATTGTTATAGTATCGAGGTAAACCTATACAGCAAGTTAACTTGTGGTATGATGAATGCACAGTCAGTTGGTCAGTGTAGGTCCATATCCTTGAAAAACTAAAGCACCTGAACAATGTAGAAACCAAGAGTTTATAGGAACAAAAAAAAATGTGCAACATTTAGCACTGACGCTGATTACTTCAAAAGATTGTAAACAAATACGGATGCCAACCAACCTATTTGGCCTTCCGCCCTGTTTAGATTGTAAACCTTTACACATTGGGGGGGTGGGGGGCGGGGGGTCAGGAACTTGCCTCCTAGATTGACGAAAATGCGTGTTTAAAATTCGCATACGTATACGTTGACTTGAAAGTGTCATTTTAAGGTCCAAATTGTGTTTTTCTTCCAGTTTGGTAGATGTTTTCACTTGGGCCTCCCGTCCTCCCCCCGCGCCCCATTCCTCGGACCCCTCACGCGGCCCTAAAAAATTCGTGACTCCCTCCCTCCATGCAATAAAGAACAGTAGAGTGCACAGACCCACCCTCCGAGAGGGCAGGGGCAACTTTCAGTAAAAGGGCACACAAGTGCTGTTGTACACTTTTTCGGTTGTTTTTTTACCATTCTATTTACCCTTTTCTGGCTTTTTCTTAGCTTTTTTTGCCTATTTAGGCATTGTTCGGCCATTTCTAGGTTCTTAGAACCTTTCTCAGGCACGATAAACCAGCAAATATCGGGGGGGGACTTTTTTTTTTTACCAAAAAAGGCATTTTACGAAAAAGGCAGAGGCCGCACCTTGAATTCCTCGAATAATAATAATAATAAAGTAGGGGAATCCCCCCCCCCCGCTCCCCCCCCGTTCCAGCCCATGGAATTAAATGGCGCTAATTACCACACCATCCTAGCGACACGCCATTAACCCTCCCCCCCCCCCCCCCCCCGTTGAATTAAAGAATGACTGAACAAAAACTGCCCCACAGCTTCATTTTTCGTTGTGATTGTTTCGAAATCCAACATCGGGGAATTTAGGGCGCCACTCTTGAACGAAACACGGGAGGTGAGTAGTACTACTACGGGATACTACGACAAAATGGCAGCCATTTGTTTGTCAGTACGTTGTTGACAGCGAATCTGCGCGAACGAAGCCTAAAAATCTGGTCGGCGGTTCGCTGGTAGTTCGTTATATAGCTGTCTACGTAGTTGGGGATTGCAAAATGACCGGAGCGCCCTTGAATTTCTGAATAGGCAGGTTTGGCAATGCAGCTTTCCACGGCCTTGGAGCTTCACATTGAAAAACTAATGGAGGATGATGACATGGTATGAGCTTGGGTTTCTTGGCTGGAGAAGGCTAGGCGTGCGTAATGAATCAATCATAACCTTCCATTCGACCGACCTTTTCATTCGTAATTTTTTTGTTGTTGCTGTTGTTGTTCAGACTGACGTGGTTTGGTGCTGGTTTGGTTTTGGCACACGTTGGTGACAGTAGGTTGGCTTTTTTAGGTCTAATTTTGTGAGGATCGGATATTGCTGAATCACACTTGGCTTGTCAAAAGTAGTTTTAGATTTAGATTTTGACGCGCACCCAGCGTTAGCCATGGCGCCAGAAGGATAGAGAGGGACAATTTTGCTAGGTAAATCTCATCGGAAATTCCTAGGTTCTTTTTCATGCCACAATCGACATGAGCACGATACATCACAGGGCCCTTCTCGTCCCGAAAATGCCAGGGATGGCTGAGGCCGGACACGAGCCTGGACATCTGTCACATGAGACAGTCACGCTAACCATAAGGCCACCTTGCCCCATTGTCAGAAGTAGGGTGCTAATTATCAGTCCTGGGCTAAAATGAGTCCTGTAGGGTGCTTATTATGAATGGCGCCCCCCCTTAGTTTCGGTCTCTAATGTGCGCGCGGATATGTTGAGTTCTGGAAGTATATTTTGCGCGGCTACGTCTTCCTGTGGAGGGAGCGGCTTTAATCGACGGCCGCCATTGTAACCATCTTGGATATCAACAAGGCACTCTGCTGCCAAAAACGTACAATCGATTATCTGTGTTCGTTCTGCGGCGAACTTAAGATACGCCACGCACACTTTAAATCGCTGGTTTTTTCTTATAGTCCTGCAAAGCCCACTTCTTCGCTTCTAACTATTCCTGTTAAACCTGGTTAAACAAAACTACGGGTAATCTCGCTTATAGCTTGCTTGCCCCATCCCGCTATGGCCCTGTATCGGGGTGGCAGGGGGGGGGGGGCACTGAAGAGGGGGCATAAAAAAGCTTGCCCAAGTTCAATTTTTTTTACTATTTTTTCATTGTTTTTGTTTCAGTTGAACCGTATTCTGTCGTCGTGTAAGGGGAGGGGGGGGCAGATTCGGGGAGGGGGGCATCAAATATATCTTTTTCGTTTGAGTTTAAATTTTGTACTGCACTCTTTTGTTGTGGTGGGTAAATTTGTGGTGGGGGTAAATTGAGGTCGAGGTTACATTGCAGTGGGAGGGTGGAGGGAGGAGTAAAATTACCAGTCCCCCCGATGAAAAAAATACTAGCCATGGCCCTGCTCGCTCCAATCCGTATCTCTCGTTGACTCGTAATTCCCACACAATACTTTCTACTCCAAAACTTCTTGTCCAAGGTAAACCAATATACATCGTCTCCTTTTTATCTTTTCTTTAGTCCGATTTGTCATCTATTCTCCCATTGGTGATCCTTTGACTGTGGGTCCTTTTCTTTTGCCAAGTTCCATCCATCGGGCGGATTTTGCCACTGACATCTGTGTTCTTTGGGGCTCCTGTTTAGGAAAATGGTCTTGGGCCGTAAGTATTTTTATCTGGAATCCTAATTCTGGTTGGAAAATGTTTGAAAGCCTGCTCCCAAGTTTAATTATTATTGCAGTACGTTTCGATGATAAAGTTTTGAACTAACTCTTAACTCCTAAAGAGTTGTAGTGACACTGTCTTGCAAATTACGTATGCAGATGCAGACCTACTTCTGTCGTTTTTTGCAATTATATGTCGGACTACCTGAGGGGATAATTAAACCCTCGACCTTTGTAGGTCTCGACCGTAAAGCCGTCGCTCAGCCAAAAGTTCTGCTTCTAAATTATTTAGGTTCAATCGATCCGATTCGCCTAGACAAAAAGGGGAAGGGGGAGGTGAAGTTGTAGCTACAAAATCAAACAATAAATAAAATTTTGAATTCATTTATAAAAAAAAAAGCTTCGTTAATATAACAAATACACAAATACAAGTGTCCTGTGCACCTCAGATCTAGAAAGCCTCAGCTATGTGCACTATATCACATCATTATTTGTACAACAAACTGTGTAAGCCTAAATACAAAATAACATCCAATGTCTCAACAATGTATTTTTTAAATAAATTGAATAATTAAAGCACTGTTTAAAACGCAACAACAAATGAAAACAAACGACATTTAACAAGAAAATCAAAATCCTTAACTGAGACTGCTGGAAAATTAAAATTAATATAAAACTTTCAATTAAAAAAAAAAAGAACATATCGTTTTGCGGTCGTGTTTGCAGGAGTCATTATGGAGAACGTACCAATCGATCCACCATAAAATTCCTAATCTTTTCAGAAATAAAGCAAAATGGCACTTGTCGATTGAACGTCTTTTTCAACTGCTAAGGTTATCTCGAGACGGAGGGGGAGATAACATGACGACAATAATAGCACGATGCACGAATGAAGAACTGTTGCATTTCTCATTACTAAATAATGTGAGTTCGGTCTACATCTCCATAGGGACTTACCAACAAGTTCTTTCGCCGTTTAACGTCGTGATATCATCAAACGCCAAGCCCATTCGCCAAGTTAACCTCACCAACTAAGACTTCAAATGCTAAATGAAATACTTCAAAATTGCGCGGTAAACAAAGTTTTTATTTAAGTGTCGAACTTATAGTCGGTGGGATTACCTAGGTGAAAGAGCTTGGCGTTTGATATCACGACTTCTAACGGCCGAAGAGCTTGGCGTTTGATATCATGACTTTCAACAGCCGAAGAGCTTGGCGGCAATCCTTAACAAGTTTTGATAGGGAGATCTTAATTACAAATTTTTTCCCGTTTGGCTTTCCTGAACTGTATAATTCAAACAATGCTTTTTTTTCCCCCATGAAGAAAAAAAGTAAACGTCTTGTTTTTAAATTTGGCACAGCTGACTAATAGTTTTCAAAGCCCAACAGAGGTTCTAATAAGGCAAAATGTTTTGGCGGATATTTCTTTATCCGTATTGTTATACCACGACCCAGCCAAGTAACGTAAGAAACATAACCGTATTTGAGAGTCCTCTTTAGCTTATAAAGGACTTGGCCTCTGGATTTGAGAACTTGGCTTAACAGTTTTCACAAAAGGACTTTGTAGCCACAGCCCTGCCAAACTGTTTACATCACGATTCAATTACATCAAACCATGTCGCTTTTGAAGATTTTTTTTGAGAGGGGGGTGGAGTAGACTATAGTTGCCTTGCTACATTTGTACTTTGACGCAGTTGCGAGAGTCGTTTTGTTGTTCCCCAATGAACCAAGGGCAGGAAAAAAAAAGTCCCGGGGTGTCAATATTACCTTATTTTCCATTCCTCGTTGAATTGCGACCCCGCGCAGCCAGTTGTGGAGCAAGGGATCGAGTAATTACTTCAACGGACAACTCATGCGTAAGTTTTAACCTAATAAATACGATAAGTGTAAAACACAAACCTCTCACTCCTGATATGGCAAAACCACCAAACCCATTAGAAAAGGCAGCAGCCTGATACGACCTTGACCGAAAGAGAGAGTTTCGTTGTTCGAGACAAGACCGACCGGTACACGTGTTTCTCGCTTCCGTCTCCACAACAGTTCTTGCTCAGGCCGCGAAGTTAACGCCTCATATGCGATGCTTTCGTAAAACTAGTATTCCAGCGATGTTGAACGAAGTGGCGTGAAGAAGAGAAGCGAAACTTGCAGCTTCTCTCCCAAACGGCCATGAGACAAGGGATGGAATACAAAGGGAGTGTTACATGATACTCCTACCCTACGGAGGCTTGTGCATTGATACACTCCTGGAGAATGAAATCGAGCAGTTTTAACGCAACAGTATTTCAAAGCCAGCATTAAAGGCTGGTTCAAATCCATAATCCACAATTAATCCACTATGGCGCCATCTAACGGCCATGATATCCTCAAGCCTTGCTCCTGAATGTTCGACGGCATACCAATTTTCCTTTAATAAGGGACCGGACACTATTATCGCCCGGGGGGGGG
The DNA here is from genome assembly GCA_023313725.1 of Lithobius niger. Taxonomy (NCBI): domain Eukaryota; kingdom Metazoa; phylum Arthropoda; class Chilopoda; order Lithobiomorpha; family Lithobiidae; genus Lithobius; species Lithobius niger. The sequence goes on along the minus strand of JAHWFP010231691.1, from coordinate 11,207 downwards.
GGAGTCATGAAGTTTCTGGACCCTCTCGAGGAGTGGTCATAAATTTTTAAGGTCCCGTCAAGAGGGGGGGGGGGGTCAAAAACACACTGGCCAACTGGAAAAAAGCCAGTTTTGGACCTAAAAATGGCACTCTCAGCAGTCAAAATTAATTTCTAAAAACGTCTCAGCTTCCCCCAGACCCCCCATGATGTGAGTGTTACAAGGTCTTGGAGATATTAGTATCATTTCTACAAGTCTAGTTTTTACAAAAAAAAACTTTGTAGAGAAGCCTTGGCACCTGGTTTCTTGGCTTCTTCGGTCTTGTAGGTGCTAATTATCAGGGCCTTCGAAAACTCCAAGCCAAACTCAACCAAACTCATCCAGTTTAGAGGCAGAGCGGAGTTTGCTGATGGGCATTCTGCGTGTTAAGGGTACCAAACTGCCTCCAGATGGTTGAGTTTGGTTGAGTTTGGATTGGTAGTTATCGAAGGCGCCCTATGTTACGGCTGTGGGCATACAGGCAAACAGTGTGTTCATCATACTTATTGTATGATTCTCGACAAGAGATGGGTATAAGGAACATTTTACAGAACATTTTAAATCCAACACGTCTATTCATTAAAAACGAGACACGTTTCCTTACAACTAATTGTAACTGCATGTCGGTGTGGAGAGCTACTTACTTAGTGAAGGGGGGGGGGGCCCCGCCGCCACAATTCTTTTCAGGACTTCGAAGCGAGGGGTGGGGGTCATCGAAAATTTGGTGGCTCCACATTTTCATTTCCTGACCCAGCCCACCTCCGGCCATAATAATGGCTGGTCCCTAATTAAGGAGGCTTAGGTTGAGTTTTTTTCTTTGAAAAACATTTTTCTGAGCGTTCCTTTGCTTTCTGCAAGCAAGTGACAGCGCTAGACCCTGCAGACTTTACCGTAAGTTAATTATCACCTTTACGTCTTCGGCTGCACAAAGTGTGCACTGTACAGTGTCCCCTCGGCCCCCACCGAAGTTGGGGGCACGTGGAATTTTCTTCCCCAAACCCAGCCTGTAGTGACACTACTGATCTCAACCTCGTTGGCGTTTTATTTTTATTTTTATGGTGCGAAAGGGGAGGAGGGGGAGTGTGGACTCGGTGTAGTCCTACCTATTGTTTATGTCTGGAGAGGTTCGTCCCAAGGTGGCTCGCGCTTCTGAGTAAGTCCTCGGAACGAATGTAAAATCAAACGAAGACTTTAGTACTCCATCGTCTGATGACCTCGTAGTTACGACCTTTTTACTACTGTCGTAAACGATATTACGACATTCAATAGCTTTGTTGACTAAAGATAAGACTAACTCTGGTACTTGTAATGGTGGTTCGTTTCATTTAACTAAGGGCTTTCAAGCTTATACCACGTGACCTCACAGCCAGATTGGTTGCTGTTACGTGGAAGTCTATAAAAGTCTAATGGGGGAGGGGGCATAGATGCTACGACGGACGTTTGTTTGTCTGTTAAACAAACTGTTATTTTAGTGGTAGTTTTTTTTGTTAGCTGATTCTTAAAAGATTTTACGGTACGCCGCAGTACATCATACTACTAAAGGTTGACTTCTTTCCGAGTTGAAAAATGAGTTCCGCCCATCTTAAACAAAGCCAGAACCACAATAAAAACTTCCCGAACCCACTACGAAGGCTACGTAGTTTGCTTTGTTAGTACGGTAGGTTACAGTTTAATCAAGACTAAGCGACTAGAGCAGAGTTGCGGTATATTCGATTTGAGTTTATTCGTTTCATGACTGTTCCCATTGGGACTCTCGATTACAAAAATTTGCGAGCACAAGCACACAACGCAATCAAAGTCAAAAAAAGCAATCAATAACCACAAGCAGTATCAGCATTAAAAATTACAGAAAAAAAAAACAAACAAACTAGTAAGCCTCATAAAATTTAGCATTAACAATCAAAAATGAGAAGCGGTCACATCCGGAACTTGTACTAACCACACAAAAAGTGAAATTCAAGCGCAAAATTCCAAGTTTGGTAATCACTAAAAGGTACAGCTTACGCGAAATACTAGATTGAAATTGAATTTTGTATGTCTGTGAGTGTGTTTGTCTATTTTTCACACAATTACGTTCGCAATTTTATTTCGATTTTGGTTAAAATTCACGACAATGAAGCTTTGGTGTGTGAAAGAAATTGAAGAAACCAAAGATAAATATCGTACCGTAAATGTTTTAGGTTATATTCAGGTTTTATTCCGATTTTTAGCCCTATTTACTGCAGCTAAGTTAAGATTAAGCAGTGGAGATAGTAGGGATGGGAACCCGGCGTAAAAGGCTAGTGATTCGATGATTTTAGGGTTGTAATTCAATAATATTGGGCAATACGAGCCATCAAGTCCTCAGCAAAATAAGCTAAAAATGAATGGGTTGCAACATAAAACTGCACGTAAAAGACCGCACGTGATGTGACGTCATTCACTTATTTAACGGTCCAAACTATTTATGGACAAATTAACAAATTTCACGGTTTTTTTTTTACGCCAACGCTTTATAATTTACATTAAATTAATTCCACACGATTTCAATCGCCATCCAAATCACGTCACAATGCGTTAACGCAACTCACAGTAGGTGTAAAAAAAACTAAAAAGCTTTGTAAGGTAATATTCGTGGGTTGACTTGCTATATTCTTTGTTTCCAGGCGACCAGAAACAAAAAGGTCGGGTTGACGTTAATGAGCGACCGGCAATGCCCAAAGTTGACTGGAGTTCAGCGCGATTGTGAAGCCCACTCGCCTAGTACGTGAGTGCGTTGGGCTATGGTGGTGAGTGCGTGGGGCCAGCGCTCGTGCGTGCTGACGTCACAATGGCTGCAGGGTGAACGCCACCATCGCGGCCAAGTAGGACAAGTTGGCCATTGATATTCTTGCACACAAAAGTATGGGCGTTGTTTGCTCTTGTTCGCCCGTTTTGTGGATGGTTTTAATTATGCTCAAATGTTGCTTGTGGATGTGTGTGGCGTATTTTCGCGCTCACTTGTGAGGCTATTGTGCTTAGATACTGCAAAATATACGGTGGTGTGGATCCAACCTAGATTGTATTGCGATTATACTGTAGCTTTGTTAGTGAAGGACTTTTTTTTTGTTTTCGGGTTGAAAGTTTGCTGCATAACTCGCTGAGGTTTTAGGATCGTTGACTAATAATTGAACGGGTGTAAACAAAGACTCGGTTAAAAAAAAAATCACAACTGCATGTTTTTTGCCTCATCCCAAGGGGGGGGGGGGGGCAACACTAGGCATTTAGTCGAATGGTGTGGAGGGAGAACCGAATAAGAGCCCCGAAAGCTGATGCATTTTTGCTATTTTCCGGCATTTTCTGGCCTTGTAAAGTGCCGTTGGAAACAGGTTTATAAAACCAGTTTTGCTGACTGCATTATACACATAGCAAAATTTTGTAATGTAAATCTTTCAGTTTTTCATACTAGATACTTATTTTTTAAACACTGATACTTTGTTAAAAATGTTGGGAATTTTTAACAAAATATATAGTTAGTAATTCTTATTGTTTATCTTTACTAATTTTCGGATTTCTCCATTTAGTTACCTGGTTATTTTACTAATTTAAAGGAGAAACAGTAGAAGTATAAATTAGCTAAGATGAAAGTTGCGTCTTTGACCTCAAAATGCATCCATCTGACGGTAAATAATTTTTCAGCTATGGAAAAAGTGATTTGGCCACTAGAACTAGCGTCCGCTTTTACTTTTGCGGAAAACGCGCGTTAAAAATTACGTTGTGTATGTTTTTGCCTAACAAATATCTGTAAGAAAAAATATCCCTTGTGCTGCGAATAGTCCATGCATGTGTCAGTTTGCAAGAATTAGCGTTTAAACGAACTTAAAACCAGGAAGGTATTTTGCTTCTCGAGCCAAGGCCAACTGGAGTAGAATGTTTGTGTCTTGCCTCTCGACTCTATCAGCCAGTATAAGCCAATTCTCGCGCGAGCCAGGAAAAGTCGCTTAGCATTGCTTTAGTAAAATAAGGTTTTGGCGATGTTAAATCAACTGGCTTGGAGCCAGGATTTGAAACCAGGTTTCTCTCCCTGACGGCGTTGTGAAAACGGTGGAATGTAAAGCGATAATTACAACATGGGTACTGCCGTGTGTGGCATTTATACGCTCTTGGTTTCACTAATTAATTAATATTTATTTAATTTTACCTTCACATAAACCAAAGTCTACGCAACCAATTTGCTTCAGATGTCATAAGGCTCCAAGATTTTATTTTTAAAAAATCTGTAGTTTACGTGCATCAAACTGTATTTTAATTCAGATTCTAATGGATAATATTACACCCCAACTGTACATATTCTTTACTCAGAAATTTTAATTAGTAATTTTAAGGGTTTAATTAATTAGTCCACAATGTGGGAAACTAGGCCGTCTTGTTAATACCAGGACGAAGTGGACTCCCTTGATTTCTTGTTTTGCCAGTAAAATGGTTTCTCTCGAGTCAGGTATTCCACAGAATATTAAATTCACAGAATATTAAATTCACAGAATATTAAATTCACAGAATATTAAATTCACAGAATATTAAATTCACAGAATATTAAATTCACAGAATCTTGTATGTATAGGGGGCGGGAAGTCGGCCCCTATTGCGTACATAAATGAAACCTTCAAGTCGATCATAAATTATACCTCTTTTACGTAAAAATGTCGATACTTTAACACTCGTTCTCGAAAATAGATCGTAAAATTTTACTTCAGTTTCATAAATTATTGTTCTACCCGCAGACACCGATTCCACCGCCTAGAAAAGTTTTTAAGTCGGTTAAAATTGAACGAAAAGCTGTGAAAGCTATACGTAAGAAATAAAGGAGGAGGCTGGAGCACAGATTTGGTAGGCCAATGCGGATATAACATATTAAGAACGGAGTAATTTGAAACGAGGTTATAGGCTTTGAGCGTGGGTTTCTGATGAAGAGGAAGACCGGAAAAGAACTTGAGACTCAATTCCCATTTTGCTGTGAGCCAATGTTTCCGGTTACTCTAAATGCTCATTTCGCATTGCGATAAAAGGAAACTTTAATTAATTTTTCTTTCAGCCAGCGGTAATTTATGCGCCTGTGGAAAATCGTCGCCCGGAGGCACGAAATTAAAAATTTAAAAACATTATGGCGAAATTAACAATTATGTAGCCTAAGCTGGCTGCGTGTAAGCTCTATAACTTACTTGACCTTTTAGGGAAGAAATTTAAAAGGTGTTTTCACAAAACTTGTTAAATGGTTGGGGGGGGGGGGTTGATTGCAAGCACGAAATACAGCTCTGGCTGCCCTTGTGTGCATATTTCGTGCTTATTGCAATTTCTTGTTTGTGTGTTGTGGTTAAGCTGAAAACAATCCATATCTTGACCTTATTCCGTGCACTCTAGTGTAGTTACAATGTTTTACACGGATGCAGCTAAAATGGTAAAAGGATACGTAAATACAAGAAGAACAATTAAAGGTACATGCCTCCCAACGCCATTTTTCTTGATCCTCCACATCGAGTTCGGCCCCAAAAGTGGCGTCTAAGATATTTTCTGTTGTATATTGGGAACTAATTTAATAGCATCCTGCGATTACATGATCCTTTGCGCGCTTACAATAACCATTACCTTTCATCTATGCGTGTGCATGTACTAATTTTTAATCGTTTGCTAATAATTACCGTGAGATCAAAAATCTCAAAATTATTTATGCCAATAGATCGCCGAAGAAAAATTATAAGATAGTAGCCTAAAAAATTACAGAGTATATATTACAGTACGAAAATGTTTACGGTGTGCGCCGACACAATTTTTGCGTTCTTGCTGTTTCTTCTAGTACGCCCAAGTACAACTGTGCTATCTCAGTTGACCTTGACTACGCCCAGCCTCGCGAAACGGTGATGGTAATATGCGCGGATGGCTGTTGTAAGCCCGGTGGAATGTATCTTTAAAACTCTTTGCGTACATCATCTTACACAATAAAAAGAATAGGGTCTGCAATAAAAAGAAAGAGCCCTTGGTTCACGGCAAAGTGTTGAATCATGTTACTGAAGTCAAGGACTTAAGGTGTTTGGTTTACTTGTGATCTAAATAGTTGGTCTTACTTATTACTTTTGCCATATTGTTAAAACTTCAAGACAAAGAATGGCCATCATAAAACAATGTTTCACTTCGGGTGATAGTAAAACCTTGGTTTGGTCATTGGCTATATTTGTGAGGCCTATATTGGAATACGCGAGCCCGGTCTGGTCAGCGCATTTAATAGAGAATATTCACCACAGTGAGTCTGTCCAGCGAACCTTTACGAAGTACTTACTAGGTTTAAGAATTAAAACTTGCTCAGAACGCTGCAAAATTTTGAATCCTGACTCTCTCGAATGAGAAGACTTAAATTGAATCTTAGTTTGACCTTTTCAATGTGGCATGGACTACGTGATGTGGATAGTCGCCTTTTCTTCTCGATAATTGGAGGGGAAGCATATGCTCAAATGTAAAGCCTGTCACGAGAGACTGCTGCAAATATTTTTTTTACACCATGTTGTGGGGCCCGGAATGCCCTGGAAAGACGCTCTGGGGTACCCCGTCACTTGCTGTATTTAAATAAGACTCAAAAGTGTGGCCACGGTATGTGAAATATTCGTAAACTGACATGACAAAGGCGTTAGTCAGCATAGTGTAGTTTATTTTAAAACAGAGGAATAGAATTAATTTTTTTTATAGTCGTCCATGTAGGATTGGTATTAATAGGTATTTCAGTACCCTCTCCTTGTTCTATTGAGTTTTATTGAGGGCCAAAAAATCATTCGTTCAAGAATTGGAGATTTATTTAATTTAGTACCATTTCTTGCCACTTCCCGCCGCTGTTAGCAAAGTGCGTTAGCGGATTTAATGTTTGCATGCGAATATTATTTTTTCTCCTAAAAAAAAAACATGTCATCAAAATATTTTTAAAAAATGCACGAGTTATTTAAAAGAACATGCATCCAAGTTGGCGATTGGAATCGGTAACAGAAATGCATGCCATGCATATTGCGTTTTGGTCTCAAGCTTTAAAAACCTGCAAATTTTCAATAACTTTGAACCTTCCTGGCTAGCTTATATTTAGCTAATGTGTGTAGATCAACATTTTAAAATTAAAAATGTAAACAAAATTGTCTGAATTACAAAACCAAGTACAACAAAAACGACCAAAATCAGTTTTATGTTAAAGGCTCCCTAAACTCTAATCCGTTTTTATTTACGTTCTTTCACGGCTGTGAGTTCCATGAGGATACGAGCTCAAATGTTTTTTTTTCTAAAATCAGTTATGATTTTTAAAAAAGCATCAGAACTCGTATCCCCATGGAACTCACAGCTGTGTAAGCACGCAAATTACGGATTAGATTTCACTCGAAATTATAGTTCAAACGAACTATAATTTCTACTCCAATTCCAACGAACAAGAAATTGGTAAATAAAGAAAGAAATCACCAGGTAAAGGGTAAATGAAGCAAGCAGTCTGCATTAAAGACTGGCCTTGTGAGGATACACAATACACTATTCTGAGAAAGAAAGAAAAGGCTACTGCCCCGACTGGGACTCGAACCCAGGATACCCCGTTTACTAGCCGAGCGCTCTAACCACTGCGCTACCGGCGGGTACTGGCTGCAGGCTCCAGCCGAGCTAAGTAGCTGTTCAATCTTTCCCAGTGGTGACCTAAAGATCATAAACATAGACACGGAGGGAAAGCAACTTAATTCAAGTAGTAAATAAAGAAAGAAATCACAAGGTAAAGGGCTAATGAAGCAAGCAGTCTGCATTAAGGACTGGCCTTGTGAGGATACACAATAGTTCGAGTCGGGGCTGTTGTCTTTTCTTTCTTTCTTAGACTATTGTATTGTGTATCCTCACAAGGCCAGTCTTTAATGCAGACTGCTTGCTTCATTCATAAGGAATTGGTAATATCAGAAAGTGAAGTAGTTTGTGTTTGAAATCGTCCATGTGTTCGATTGTGTGGATGTGTTATTTGTGTATTATGCAGGCCTTTCGTTATTTGGGATTTCTTTTGTCAGTGTTTGTGGGTTTATGCTTTAATTACGTTTCGTGTGAGTGGCTATAAAGTGTACATTTTGTGTGTGCATGTGTAAAGTGTAAAACATGCTGGCACATTTTTGTTAACACTGTTTGTTTCGTCCAGTTCCAGGGAACAAGGATTGATTTTATTGCTTGGTAATATTGTGTTTGAAATCTTTAAGGGCACGTTTACGCAACGACTCGCTTTTGCATTCTCGCAGCTAGAAGCTAGAAATCACCTCAAATTCCATCTGCCGCCTCGCAACAAAAACAGCAAATAACGTGAGTTCAGAAGCGTTTGGGAAAATTGTTTCGTCATGCGGAATTCTTTATATTATTGGCACGGATTATAAAACTGCAAGTATTTACTCAAACGATGTCGGATTTAGCTAATCCATTTAGCGTTGTTACCATGGCAATGTCACCTTTGCCATCGCGATTGAGTTCTAGCAGCGAGAATGTAAAGGCGAGTCGCTGCATAAACGCGCCCTAACAGCCGAATAACCTACTATTTCTGCAAATAGTGAATTTTTCCTTTGTTGTACTTATTAGCCAGTGGTGGTGCCCACAAGGAGGAGGGGGGGGGGGGGGGGGACGTGGGAGCATCTCCTAGCTGGTTGTGGCTTTTGGGGGAAGACGAAGTTTTACTCTCTCCCCACGAAAAAAAAATACGGCTGACTGGCCTATTGTTTTTATGACTGTTTTTTTTTTGGGGGGGGAGGGGGATATGGCCTATTGTTTTATGATTGGCTGGCCTACTGTATGCCTTGGGGGGGGGGGGAGTTCCCCTAGCCAATAGGCCAGCCAGTCGTAAACCAAGAAGTTAATGGTGTCATTAGCAATACCATCATCACAAAACTAACGATACAGAATCACCTCTGCGGCAAGCCATCAAAGTTGAAATCCCAGTTAGCTTCAACAATTTTCAAATTCCAATTTTGAGTAAAATTTAAAAGTGTTTTAGGCTATACTTTCAAGATGAAGCTCAACAATTATTAAAATAAACTTCCGACGTGGCACACTAAAGATATACTTAGTGTAATTATAATTACTACGTGTAAAATGTAGTACTGGTTCAAAGCACCACAAGCAGCGGGAAAGTTAATGGGTACTAAGGAAAAATTCTTAAAATATGAGAAAAAACAAGAAACCCCATGTAAAGTGTGGTACTAACAAAACTTAAAAGCGATGTGTCGTTCTTGGTGTTCGGCTCTGGCATTGATTATACTGTACAGCTTCCGAAGATGTGGCGCCTATGATAGCAGCATAAGAGTTGCAGCAAGAAATATCCTCGAGCGTAGCGAGACGACGCGGAATGAGCGAGCGAAGCGAGCGACTCCGCTAGTATAATTATAATTGTTTGCTTGTCAACTGTGTGTTATGTCACATATTCTTCTTCTCATACTCGTTTCATTTTTAACCCCCCCCCCCTTTATAATTTCAAGATAGTGGTATATTTCGTAACAGTATTCGTTGGTAGCCAAATAACAATGCAAAAAGTTGGAAGGGGGAACAGAGGATATAAAATAATAGGGGTGGGGGTGGGGCTCTACGTAGTCTTTGGAGGGTGGGCGGAGGATGGACACCCCTAATGTTTATGTTTAAATTATTAATTAAAACATTTTGAGCAATACATCAATAAACCAAGAAAACGCTGCGATAAATCTCGCATTAAAAAACCGAAAACTGCGTGTATTTAATTCGTCTGGTTCTAGAGTTATACTCGAACAGGTATCAGAGGGAAGATGGGAATTTCTAAGGTATTGGATAGGTTAATAGTCGTATCTGATAGTCCATAAGACACTAGCGTCAAAGGGTGATCGAACTAATCAGCATCTTTCGTTTGTTTTGCGTAACAAACCCCTAACTGCTCAATCAGTTTTACGTTTGTTAATGTTCCCAGAATTAGAGTACACTCGACATTTTTGTTCAGTGCAACCTTTTACTATGGTGCATTAATACTGCCAGGTAAAGACCCGAGGCGTGACCAACCAACGGGGCGGAAGGGTGGGTCAGTTTCTCCTGGCACGCAAGCCTTCAAACAGCCGGGAGGGGAAACGGAATATCTTCACAAAAAAAAAACCATTGGCAACAAACTTGATTTGATCTTTCGCAAGGCTTCCGAACGAGTCGAATAATAAAATAATTAAATAAATAATGAATGAGAGTTAAAATAATTCTAACCATTCCCAGTTTTGTATTTAAATTTCCTCTAACAAGTTCAATTGTATCGTGAACAATGCAATCGCTTATCGTTAAATAAAACAATATTCGGTGAGGAAGATGATAATGATTTTGTGGCGCAGTATTTTTTTTCTGCTTTGTCCTTGAGTTTGTCATTGAAGTTATTATTATTATGGAGGCAGAAAGAAGAAATGGTTGCGCTCCCACCAATTCGTAATAGCACGATGAAGGATCTATTAGTTCCGTTTGCCAACCATGTCTTAAAACCCACTTGTTCGAGCAGTTTTTTTCCACGCACACACGATTTTCTTCCGTCTCTCCTTTTGTATGTTGTTGTTGTTACTCAAACGTTTAGGCCTATTTGTGGGCAAGGAAAATAAATTTCATCTTATTTATTTCCTCCAAAGTTTTCGTAGATCTTTTTTTTTTCTGATTCATCGTTCTATTATTCAATTTTTTAAACAACTCTTTGCTGAGAAACATTACTTTTTAAAGTTCATGATTTAACAATTGTTGAAGTATTTTATTGCTATAAGGGGCCGATACGAACAGAAGATGTTCGTGTTGGAGACGTGAGATTTTGATGGGCCGCAATATGCTGGGGTCAGTGTTCATCCGTTCGCCCCCCCCAACCCCCTCCCAATTGACGGAGTTAAAGTTTATATTTTTCTGTATGTAGATATTCGTGTAAGCCTTGGGGACCACTGCACTGTGACTGAGGTTGGCGCTAATGACCAAGTTGTCGACGCGCCATTAAGCCTCAAGCCCCCCCCCCCCGGGGGGGAAGCCGCACCCGCTAGCTCTCTCGGCAGCCCTGCAGCTAGAAGCTATAGGCTAGTCAGAAATTTTAAGGAAAGGGCGCGTTTAGTAACGACAGCTAGAAGCTAGAGTCAGCTGATATTTCCACATGTCGGCGGTTTGAGCTATGCCGGCTCACAACGAAAACAGTCAATAATGCCGGTTCAAAAGTGACTGGAAAA
>JAHWFP010231690.1:19775-40321 GCA_023313725.1 Lithobius niger | reverse complement strand
AACTTGTTGAATTTGTTAAGTTGTAGGTTGTTGATGACTGGAAAATATTCTTTTAGAGATTTGCTTTCTGGGATTAAATGATTGTAAACAGGAGGTACATGAGTGAGAATAATAAGTGATTCAAGGTTTATTCTTGCCCGGGTGTTTTTTGAGGTGAAAAGTATTTCGGTCCTATCCTGGGCTGGTGAATGCCCCGTCTCAATGAAGCTGCACAGCAGAAGCAGGGGCTTGAAGGTGGAACTGGGAAACTGGGTGCGAACTGGGGGAAACGGGAATTATAGCCTAACCCTCATAGGAGATATATAGCCCGTGTTGGAATAAGTTTGCCAGCCGTGGTTCCAGTGGCGTCGCTACAGGGTGGCAAGGGTCAGCTTCAGCCCCCAAAGAAAAAATATTTCCTTTTAAAAAAAATCCTAATTTGCCTTTGTAAAAGCGGCATTTGCCATCAATCATCATGTTGTTCTTCTTCGTGTAGTACATTAGTAGTATTTAATTTGATTGTAAAAAGTATATTTTTAAAATCAATTTCGAGAATCGAGCCTTCTCATCCGTTCCCTATCATTATACAAATATACGGTAGCCCCACAAAAAACGCACGAGCTGTAAAATTTCCAAAAGTTCCAACTTTTTCAAACCTTATTTCGAAAAAGTGAAACTTGGACCACTAGACTAAATACGAAAAAGTGGTCCCTATTTTCAATAAAAAAGTCTTATTAGAAAATGTTCGTACTTAAGAAACTTTTCAGCTCGTGCGTTTTTTTTTTTTTTTTTTGGTCATCCTGTACATTGAGGGCTAATTTGCTGCCGGCCCCACCTCATGTAGTTACGCCGGTGCATGATTCAGATTTAGAATGTTGGGTAGTATATTCGGGTGTTCGCCTGATTCGTAAGTCTGGCTGACTATCTACTTACTGTAAATTCGGGAGGTTAGGCCTAATTTGGTGTTAGTTGAATTTTGGCCAAAATTGGAAAATTTTAAGGAAATTCGTTGACTATAGAGAAGCTTTAAATGGTTGCAGATCTCATTGCGAAAACGTCAGGATGTAATCTGAGTTGAATTAAAGTTGGGGTAGTTGGGAATTAGGATATTAGAAATTCGAATAAAAATGGCCGAAATGACCCTTGGAATTGTTCACTTTCTGTGAAAAGCATGAATTTGGTATAGATGCTCATGCAGATAACTGGACAAAAAAATGAAACCTAGTTAAACACCCCCCCCCCCCAAAACGGTTTTTTGGCTATAACACCTTAACCGTCAACAAATCAAAAGCATAATGATGTGAAATGTTCAGCACACAATTCTGTACAGGAAAGATTATATATGTCTTTTACGCAAAAGCAACCCTTGAACCCCGAAATCGTGTTTAAAATATATCACGCTTAATTTGCACAAACCTTTTTTTTTTTTCAATTGTTTGTTACAGTACTTTCGTGTTCGAAGTCCTCTTGTGAGCCTCCAAAAGGCCCGAAGTGGACATGCTTAGGATTTTCTGAACTGTGAGGATCTATACTTTCCACCAATCCTAACCGAAATTGTTTAGATAGGGACCGTCCTATACCCATTCAACGGTAAAGCGGTAATGGCGTAGCGGCACAAGCATATGGTTATTTTCAATTTCAAAAGTGCTCTTGCGAGCCCTCTAATAGCCCGAAATGGACATGCGTAGGATTTTCTGAAAGTTGGGGATGTATTCTTTCCATCAATCCTAACCGAAATTGTTTAGCTTAGGTACAAATACAAATACGAGCATTACAATGGCACTTTGAAATTGAAACTAGCCGCTGCACCTTTAAATGGGCGTAGAACGGTCTCCATCTAAGCTAAACAATTTCGGTTAGTATTGATGGATAGAATAGATCCCCACCTTTGTGAATATTTTCAGAATGTCCACTTACCTGCCGTCCGGTCTGCCATGTTGCTTTTTATATCGTTTCTAATATGTGCTGAATGAACTGAATTTCCATGCAGCTGCAGTTGGTCGAACAACAACAAAAATTCAGTTACAAAGTGGAAACGAGGGATAAAGGTTTTAATCATAACAATGAAGTCATCTGGGTGCAAAATTTTACTTAATTTTTTGTCGAGTTTTGTCGAGTTTCATTCTATACAAAATTCCACTGTTAGTCATTCTTCTTTTACTTGCTCGTTTTAGGTAACGCTGATAATGATTGCATCTATCGTCCTCTTGGTTCTGGGATTGGCCTCTGCTTGGAGTCAGGAATGTAAACATACTTCGCAGGTAAGTGGCCATTTGGGGGGGGGGGGTAGGGTTAGAAGGTTCATGAAAGCTGGGTGATTGTAAGCACCATCTTTATAAAGTTCAATTGACCAACCTAGTTAGCAGCACGGTTTAATTTTTGATTTTCTGAATACTCCATACATAGGGGAAAAAATCACTTCACATATTTGGATTATTTTCGCTTAGGCACCATCCAGTAGCATGCCAACATATTACTGTCGTAGCTCCCTAGCATATGGAGAAAAATAAAGCAGATATTAACTCTGTCTCTCTCTTCAATTCTTGACATACTTATAAGCCTACAAACGAGAAATTATGTGTTCCTCGAAAAGGTTTTTAAGAGGCTGAATGACTTGATCGTGGGCATCGAACTTATGAGCTAAAAATTAAAGATAAACAATGTCGATTGTGTGGCTTGTAAAAGATCCTTGGAACTTCCTAGCAAAATTGTCCTTCTTTGCCCTGAATAACCTTAGAAGGACTTTAATTCGACAAATCAACTTGTTCTCAATGCTGGTCGGGACAAAGGTGTATGCTCTAGTAAAACAATTGTTGCGTGTGATTGGCATCTGATGAATTGTAGAAATCTGTAGCCATGAAATTGTCAAAAATTCTTGTAAACATAAGAACATACACGGCTGCGCATTACTGACATCACTAATTAATTGGTAGAAATATATAGCCATAAGATGTCAAAAATTCTCATGAACAAAAAATTCCAAAGGCCTTGCAGAAACATTTAAATAAGAAAATAAAACTATAGAACCTCCATCAAAAAAACTGTACGCTGTAAATCATGCAACTTGTAATACGTGTAAGACTTCTTATTCACATCTGTTAAAAAAAATATGCACCACAAACGAAGCTGATGTGCTTGTGGACGGAAACTTAGCATCACTTTTCCGCTTTTGTCTTTAGCGAATTCACAAATCTAGATCTATTCCACCGTTGTGGTCCGGGGATTCATACATAAACAAAATCCTAGGGAAAAGCCAAGATATGTAATATTGAATTTTCTATAAATCGAGTAGTTCTCAGTAATAAAATCCCCTCTTTTAATTAACACAAGGTATTGTTTCCGAAACAACTTGTTCTGAAATAACTTGTACTGCTGATGCCATAACTTCAGCATTCCAAAAACTTAAACCAAGCCACGCTGACAGAGGGTACTCGAGGGCTATTCAGCTATCTTTCACAAACATATTGCAAATCCAATCGATAACTATCTGGCCATTATTTTTTCAAAGTGGTTAACCACCATCCATGTGGTCAACAGTAAATATTGTCCCTATTTTTAAGGGAAACCATGTATATCCTACAACTATAGGCCTAACTCATTTACATCGGTTTCATGCGAGGTTATGGAGTCATTTCTATGTAAGGAAAATATGAAGCACTTTAAGAATAACAATCTTATCAATCTTAACAATCTTGTTTTCCTTTTTCTTTTATAATCTTATCAAAATGACCAATTTGGTTCTTTACCTGGTCGCTCGGCATTACACCAGCTCCTTATTGCATTGGAATGGTCTAAAGGTCTTATGTGTGCGATTGTGTTTGATTTCAAGAAAGCCTTCCAATCTGTTATTCACAGCAAACTATTTTTTTAAATTAAAACAGTACAGTTTTATAAAGGAACTTTTGCGTTGGATTCCAGCATTTGTCTCAAACAGGGACCAGCTTGCAGTTGTTCATTCAGAAACATCTGAGAAAGTATCAGACATCAGTGGAATTTCTAAGGGAGCAGTCCTGGGTCGACTTTTGAATTACTTTTCCTGAATGACTTCCCTTGCAAACAAAATGCAAACCATGAGAAATTTGCAGACGATCTTAAACTACATCTGGTTGTTTAACAGAGGTAAACCAGAATCCCTTCCGGAGTACATGAACGACGTCACAAAATAAGTGGATGACTGGCAGCTGCCATTCACTACGTTTACATGGCCACAAGAAAGCACATTTTAACAATGTGATTTGAAATGCGGTTCAAAAAACGGCACCTGTTTACAAGATGCAAGACCGGGATTAGGACCATTACGCTAGCAAAGACGACGCTAGTGCCATCAGAAAACTTTTCCTACCTGCCCTCCCATTAGCAAATAGTGGGAACGCTCTACCCCCGGCATGTAGTAAACTTGGTCAGCTTCGACCCGAGTAACCAAACACTATCAAGTCTTGGTGGTCTTCCTAGTCATGTACACTTATTTTCAGTTTATTTGCCTAAAATTCGAGTGGCACCAGCACAAATTACGTGGGTGCCGTACCTGTGTCCGCCATCTTTACCAGGCATTGACCAATGGCACAATGCGATTGCGAGTAGTTACATGAATAAAGACGATGCGATTCAGACTCTCGATCCACCTGCGTGAAGCGCTTTGGTTCTGTATAGCCAGATTGGAGAAAGAGCCTCGAACGGGTGTTTACGAGACCCAGGGAGGTGACATGAACGCAATGCGCACCTCCCTGAAGCGTTTCGAAGTGGTCATGTAAACGTAGTGAATGTCTATCAACAAGCGTACACACTTTTCAGCTGGCAACAGTAAGCCTTGTCATACCTATGAATGTGGCCCCAACGACCTACCAATGAATGACTCATCTGGAGAAATATCTGGAAACAAGGTTCAGGCACATCCTGAAAACACCTTCCCACTCCAGCAACATTACACTTAATGCAAATCGCAAATCTGGTGTCGTTCGTCACTGTTTAATTCAGGAGACACCAACATCCTTGTCTGGAGGTACAAAGTATGCACCTAACCCTGGAAGATGCAAGTCAGGTGTGGTCGCTGGATCTACTAAAAGGCATTGATAGAATCGACTCGGTGCACAGAAGATTCACCAAGTCAATCCCCGGTGCGAGTCGTCTAACATATACACCCAATGACTGAAACATTTAGGCCTTGACTTCTTAGAACCCCAGTGTCTGAAAACAGCATTTATCTTCGCTTACAAAATTCTGCACGGGTTAAAAACGCCTGAGCTTTTGATATTGGAAGTGACCTATTACTAAAACTGATCTTAGCAAAAAATCACAGCAAAAAATCTACCACTGCCATTCATAAATTAAACTGTAGGCATCACTTCTCTAGCATTGAATTCATTGCCAGAAGCCATTGTCAATTCCCCTTCGGTCAGCTGCATCGGGAGACTTTTGGAGGGAGCGAAACCGGGTTTAATCCTGCTTTGACAAGAACTTTGCAAGTTTTAACTTGGTGGGTTATGCATGGCCAACAGTCCCTCACCTGACCAGTCATGCTCTATTTACCCGTCAAAAACACTATTATTATATATTATTATTAATTTTTTTCCAGGGCATGAAAGTAATGACAGTAATTAGAAAGTCGTAAGTTCAACCCCTGTGGTCGCCTGATCGTTATATTCACCATTGTGATAGTCTCTTCACTAAGAATACTGACGTACAGCACGAGTTTGCTAGCCAAGTTTTAAGGGTTCTTAAGTAAATTATAAAGATGAGCACCCGCTCGTTGTGAAGGTTCTTCCTCTTTAGTGTTGTTTAAAACTCCCAAATTCCATAGACGCGCCAGACGTTTAGGCAAACGAAAGCAATTTCTCCCGCGTTACGGCATCATACCATCAGCTGAACCAGCATGAAACTTTAGGGTTAGGGGCTCAGAATAGCCATAGTGTCATTGTGCCATCGCACAGGCGTCCTTTGTCTCCCTCACTTCTAGCACCCCTTGCATACTTTTTTCCCTACCCTGTAGAAAGGTGAGTGCTCTATTTCGGATTGCTTTTCAGCAGGTGACTACTCCATTAACCACAAATCGGTCCCAACGTCCTTTTCTCTCTTTCCTTCCCTTCAGCTGTCGACCCCTTTTTTATCACCCCCCCCCCCCCCTGCTTTCAGCCAAGAAAAAAAGTTCAATAAAACTATGAAACTTCACCCAAAAAAGGTGAATCATAAAATACAGAACATGTTTTTAAAAATGGACGTTATGACAGTCGAATATCACAAGAAGCAAAAGCTGCCGGGACTCACACCCCAACTTTGCAAGGGGAATACTCTACATCACGTCCACAGACCACGTAGTGGTATTACAGGGAACATCACTACCATACACATTATAAGTATGGGTAAAACCCGTGGCGCCCCTGTCATTGTTTCAAATGGCACAGGTCCCTTTTCCTTGCCAGTCGGACGCATCAGAAGGGAGTAGCGGCAGAGTCAGTCGGTACCGGACCAACTCTAGATGTTAAGAGTAGTGGTGGGGTGGCAATGGTGGGTGGGGGTTTCCTAAGCCCTCAAGCGTGAAGAGAACTGCCTGACTTCTATAAAGCACTTTTCTGTTAATTTTTTTTAAACGATATTTAATCCATCAATAATTGTTCATTAAATAATAGTCCTGGACTGGGTTTTCTGAGAAAAACGACGGGGCCACGCTCCGCAGGCACGCACTCGCATGTATCTGTCAATACGGCATTTTGCAATTGTAACTTATACAAAAATGATCGAAGGATTAAAAAAAAAAACAGAGAGAAAAAATACCAGCAGAACCAGTGGCGCAAGAATTATGGTGTCAAACAGAATTACTGTATTAAGAATTAAACAGTTAGACAAGTTACGATTTTTAAAAAGTGATGTTATCTCGGTTCTGTTGATTTTGGTGAAACAAT
The DNA here is from genome assembly GCA_023313725.1 of Lithobius niger. Lineage (NCBI taxonomy): Eukaryota > Metazoa > Arthropoda > Chilopoda > Lithobiomorpha > Lithobiidae > Lithobius > Lithobius niger. The sequence goes on along the minus strand of JAHWFP010231690.1, from coordinate 33,446 downwards.
TATAGTTTTTTTTTTTTGGTGGGGGGAGGGCGATAGCTCCCACCTTTAACCTGTATATCCGCACTACATATTGATTCAACCCGCAGTACAGACGCACATACAGACGTCGAGCATTATTCTTTTCTTATTGCTATTTCCATATTATTTCAGAATTGCAAACCCGTCAGGTGCGGTCTAACCCAGGATGAAATCAACATAATTTTGGATACTCACAATCAACTGCGAAACAAGGTTGCAACTGGACAACAATCTCCTCAACCATTCGCAGCCAACATGAAAGAATTGGTGAGTTTGTTAACAATGCTCTTCTTTGAAATATCGCTTAGCCGTAATATTTCATAAATTGTGTCATGAGTTCCCGAACGGGATGGTATTTAAAAGTGCTTCGCAAAGTGTTTTCTGGCATTTGAATTTGAAGTAAAACTGAACCGGGGAGTAACGAACTCTTATTCTTACACGAGCAGAATACAAGTTCGTCACTCCCAGAGTAAGTTGATGAACTCACATGATTCATTCGTCTCTTTTAAAGTGTGCAACCAACTGAAAAATAAAATTCTCCTCTTGCAAAAACTTGATCCTCCATAAGAGCATTAAATGTAGTCACCAACTCATTTGCTAACTGGCATAACATTACACGGATGTAGATATTTTAAAATTTCTTAGGAAGTGAACGCATTATCTAATAAAAAAAAAATTGGCCTATCTGGGCACTGTAATTCACACGGTGTAAAACCAATCGGATGCAACCAGCTATTCTTGTACAGTAGGACGCAACCCGAGCCAACACTCGTGGTGCGCCTTCCGGTTACATGAGCTGCTTGGACGCCCTCTCAATTAAGGTATAAACACGGGAATTGGAAGAGCGCTAACAGCCAGATAGCAATGCTTGTTCAGCTGAGAACCAGTTGGAACCGCATAGCACCTGCTAGCCAGTCATGTGACGTAATGCCTCAGGCAAGATCTATTGTTCTCGGACCGTATAAATACAGCTGCCTGAGCAGTGCATTGCCATTGGTGTTGGAGAGGCAACAAGCAAGTTGTCTCTCTGGAGCTAAGCCCAGGGTCGGTTTGAGGGGAAAACTTGATGCCGATGCACAATGTGATACTATGTGCATAGTCCCCTAGCTATGCAGTAAAGAGTGAATATTATTGGGCTTGACTCGAAACTTATTGTCCGTTCCCTTAGCACCTCCCACCAATCCAATCCTCGACTAATTCCAAATAAACAGTACATGACAATTTTTATTTGTCTCTTTGTTGTGACGTATTGCCATTTCTGAAAACATTGGGCTCGGTCAGAATTTTTCTCCACGACAGTTTCCATTTATTTATATTCTATTAAATTTTAGGTTTGGGATCCCGAACTAGCTGCCAAAGCTCAAAAATGGATCGAAACAGCATGCCGGCTGAAGCAAGACACAAATCCAAGAAGTTGTAAGTGTTGGAGATTTGGAAATTTTAGGATTTATTTGTCACTTGCACAAAAATATTATAAGCGACCGGATCATCAAACGCAACGGCTCTGGGATTAAGCATGTGGCTAGGATGCAGACTACAAGCACAAGACCATATTAAAGGTGATCAGTCTCAGAAAACTTGCAGCCCATATTCTTGACAGGAGCTGGATCGGAGTAGCAGGTCATCGAGTCACTAGCTATTGTGAGATTTATTTCGGACTACCAATGTTGAAACCATGCCACCCCATTCTGACATTCAAAGTTCGTTTTCAAACTGTCTTCGTCTTTTTTTAAGGTCTTCTTTACGTCTTAAATTCTTGTTCTAGTACAATTTCTGCTTGCGTCCATCTTTTGCTCAGTCTTCCTACGATTTCGTCTTGCTCATCTCAAGATTCAGAAACTTCCGATGACATTTCTGATAACTTATGTTGTGGCACACTTGCACTGATGGATGACAATTCACTTTCACAATAGCTCGTACTCTTACCATCACACTAGTTTCGTCTACTTCTTGTTCATTTTCGGTACTGCTAAAACCCCTCATTGAAGCGTCATATCACTTGGGATCGTAATGTCCGTCAAGTAACTCACCATCTTTCACTTTATCATTGAAGAACACAGTTCTTGTTGATATAATTTTCCCCTTCCCCAGGATTGCATGCAAGGTGAGCTCTTCGGTCTTTATCATAGCCAACAAAAATATGTGCTTCACTTCTTGAAGACAACTTACTTCTTTTGTGTTTAGGCTGGACCGTATAACAGACATATCCAAATTTAGAACGTGCAATCCTGATGTTCCTCCCGTTTCACTTCTGAATTGATGTGACCCTATTTTCTGACCAGTATGACGGTGAACAATTCCGTACGAATACCGCAAAGTACAGGGATAAATCCCAAATCATCGGTATCAAATCTGCATGGAATAACACAGCTCTTGCAATATCCAATAAGGCGGCGTGGGACCATTCTACAAGGCCATTTATTTTCAGGCTGAAAGGAACAGCACACGCATATTTTATGCCATTTCCATACAATATTCTTTCAGGGATATAGAGGAAACAGTAATAGTAACCTTTGTTATTCTCTGAGTCAGAAGTATGCCACCCAAGGCTAAAGCAGTATTCGGGACACGTCTGCTTTGGTGCCCAAAGTAAATCGAACTGAAATGACTACAAAATTATAGTGGTTTGAGTCCTATCAGTGCGGCTCGATATTAATGAATACTTTCTGATCGTCCATTACACCGATTCCTACTCAGTTTTATGCACAGACCCCCAAGTTGTCAGGGGCAATTTTCAATAAAAAAGCAACAGTAAACCCTTTTTTATGCCTTTTTTTAATGTTTTTTTTTTGCCCTTTTAGGCGTTTTTAGGCCTTACTTATGCCTTTTGGCCCTTTTTTAGGCACTGCAGCACCAGCAAACGTCGGCACAAAAAGGGAATGTTTTCTATAGGCTTTTTGTGAAAAGGGCACCGAAAATCCCCCCCACCCAACTCCCCTGTGTACGCCACTATTCCACTGCTTCACCTACTGGCTATCGTGTTAGTTACATTATGGGCTACGGATGATTCTTTGTTGTTGTTTTTTTTGGGTTTGTTTCAGAGTGCTGAAAAAATATACATGGTGGGGTGGGGGAGATCTGGAAAAAATAAAATTGATTTTCTTTGGCGTTATTTCGTATAAATTGTTTTTCGTATCTGCAGCTAAATACAACTACGTTGGCCAGAACATCGGTAGGGAACATAGTTATTCTCCAACATATCTCCCAGATTTGAAAGAATTTGTTGAAGAATGGTTTAATGGAGAGGTGCAGGACGTGGACATCAGCTACGTTGAATCCTTCCTCTCTGTACCGCACCAAAACATTGCATATTACTCACAGGTCAGTTGAACATTACATTGGATATTTGCACACAGGTCAGTTAAAGACGATTCTTTTACTGTTAAAAAAAAAAACGTTTTTGGGGCGCTGCTTCTGAGGCAACCAACCCTGGCCTTAAATAATTAATCTTTCAATTATGGATAGAGATAGAGAATAAGACGCTACTAAGACAGAGACAGTATCATGATTTTGTTTCATCAAGTTTCAACACCCAAACACTATGCCTATAGCGAAGAATTCCACTCAACTTGGATACGGGAACAGTACACGCATGTTTTATTCCATTTCCATACAATATTTTTAAGGGATACAGAGGAAACAATAACAGTAACCTATGTTATTCTGTGAGTCATAGGTATGTCGCTCAAGGTATCAAAGCAGTATTCGAGACACGTTTATTTTGGTGCCCGAAATAAATAGCACTGAAATGACTACAAAGTTATAGTGGTTTAACTCCTATCAGTGCGGCTCTATATTAACGAATAATTTCCAATCGTCCATTACACCGATTCCTACTCAGTGTTATGTACAGACCCCCAAGTGGTCAGTAGTATATGCAGTTTAAATCAACTCCAAGCGAGTCTTCATTTGAAACTTCCATAGAATAACAAGGAATTTCGAATCCTTAATTTTATGAAAGACCGTTCAGAGTGACATTAAGTACCCTGTGACATCACAGAAGTGTTAGTACGTCAAATCCAAGTTTGATCTGATTGGTTGAGGGACTAAGAGAAGGAGGTGATTGGTTGAGAGAGGAGGAGGGGGGACCCCAACAAAACTTTTCTTGGATGCAAGGTCCGTCAAAAAAAAGTTCCTATGAAATGAATGTATATGTGTGTGTGTGTATGTGTGTTGGTATGTGGCGAGTTGGGGGGCGTGTGCCCGCCAATTCGCTACCGTGAGCCTAGCCCGCCTGCCGAGCCACCCGCCCGTTTTCTTTAAGGCTTTACACGAATAAAATAAAACAAGAGCCTTAGAAGAATTAAATCTGTCTTATACGAATATATTTCTTGTAGAAGAATGTATTTGACATAAAAAAAAACGACGCAACACTTTTTTTCAAGTAATAATATTTTTTTATTTAACAACTTTTTTCCCTATCATTTACATTTTCTGTAGCACCAGATAAAGGTGTGGGATGGATCTATCTCGGTTTCTTGCCCGTCAGCTCTTAAAAACCGAAGGTATCATTCAGCGGCATACCTTCTTTCTCTCGCACCCGATAAATTTAGACAAATGAGTCCTTTTTTCTTCATCTTGTCTCATCAACCTGGATACTTCTCAACCTGGTTAATTCTCAAAACCTGGATAGATCGCTTTGAAGTCGACGTCTTCAACGTCGCTGTTATCGTCGTCTTCGGGTAAAAAAAAGTCCTTTCAGGTATGCTTGAACGAATGGGCAAGAACGGCTCCACTGTTTGTGCAAGGATATGGGATCGTCTTCCTGGCCCCAGCATGTAAGGGTGAGTAACAGTACGGGCACATGGCGGTGTCTCGTTCATCGTCGATCTTGAAGAACCCGGCTTCGGCCATTTTGCGTGCCGACAAGTGATCGGTATGACTCCATCTTCCTGCAAAAGTTTTCTCAAGGTCGGCAATCGAGTAGTAGTGCTCTGTCATCTCTCACTGAAGAAAAAAAAAGGAGGCATCGAGGTTTTAGGTGAAAAGAGTTTTTTTTTAAAACGTGTCTTAGATAAACAGTCTCACTTTTGTAAACTTTCAGTTGAAAAAAAAATGAATGTCTTACATTTCTGTATATACTTTTGTTTGACTGTAAAAAAAAACAGAATTAAAAGTCTCTTCCAAAACAAAACTTCAATTGACAAATTTCAGTTGAAAAAACTTTGAATGTCTTAGATTAAATCTTTCTGTTCAACCATTTTTTTCTTCTGTTGTAGAAATATTAAAAAAAAAAGTTGCAGTTCTTCCAAAAAAATATGAATATCTTACCTTTCTGTCTTACCCTTCAACTGTAAAAAAAAAAACGGGAATTAAAAAAATCTTTTCCAAAACAAAACTTCAATTGAGTGTAAAAAAAAAAACGTGTTAGATTAAACAGTCTTAATTTTTTTTTTAGTTTCAAATATATAAAAAAAATAAGGAACTACCTTTCTGTCTTTTTTTTTTCAGTTTCTACTGTAAAATATTAAAAAACTAAAACCTTTTCCAAAATAAAAACTACAATGCAAAAAATCTCACGTGTTTTCTTCTGCTGTAAAATACAAAAAAAAGGAGACCTTTTTTCCAAAACAAAACTTTAGTTGAAAAAAAATAATTGACTAACTAACTTTTCAACCATTTACTTCAGAAAAGTAAAACCCTTTTTCCCGTTCTCTTTCAAAAACCAAAAAAAAAACTTCAGTTGAAAAAAGTAAAGTCATTTCAAAATTGTTTCGTCTCTTTCTGATTCACCAGTAAAAAAAAAACATACATCCTGCGTCCTGCTAGAAAATTGGATCAAAATCAATGTCACCATTTTTAATCACTGTAACGATTGCCGGAACATGTAAGTTCTGCAACAAATAAATAACAATGCCCGTTTAGAGTGCCGTCTAAGAAAAAGGGTCCAATTGTTCTATCCCTTAGGATGGCTACCCAAACGTTCAACTTCTGTGGGCGTTGGGTTTGAGTCTCTTCAATCCAATATGGATTTTCAGCTGCCCAGTCCCAGCAATTGTGCCTGTTTACCTCGCCATTCAGAGAAAAGTTTGATTCGTCACTAAAACACTCTCGCGAAATGTAACCGGGAATCTGATGAATAAGAGCCACCATATCCTCGCAGAATGGAAATCTGTGGTCAGGGTCGTCCTCGTTCAGTTCGTGATGCAGTTTTACCTATGGGTTGAATTTGTTTTTCTAAGAATCTGATGAACTGAGGACTTTGCCATACCAAGGGCGCGGCCAGCAGAACGAAATGACTGCTTTGGATGGATAGTAAACTCTCCTAAAGCATGAACTTGCACTTCTTCTAAAGCTTCACCCAACTTCACCCAAAGCTTCATTTTTGTATTCCTACCCATTCAAAAATTATGAGGCCGACTTGGGACTTTTTGGACACCCTGTATGTCTTCCTTTTAGGGTTTTTTTGCAACCAAGTTTCTTACTAATAAGTTAACCTGAACTTTGCCTGATCGAACTTTGGCATCATGATCAGTTTTCAAAGCTGTTGTTACGGCAATGAAAGTAGGCCTAGCGTAAACGAAATTTAATTATCTTTCATCTGGTGCTGCTCTCATATCTGTAGGTGCCTTAGTTCAAGAGGAGTAGATGTACATGCACGCACAAGTCGTACTTTTTTAAAGCTGTAGATTTTAAAGAAGGTTTTCCAATTCTGCGCACATTTGAGAAGAATGCCTACAATACTTAAAATTCTTAATTTGATGCAAACAACATTCCTATCAAGTTTCATCTTTGTGTGATAAAAATACTTAGTTTAATTTAATAAGGGACATAACCTCGAGACTAAAAGCAATACATGTTCGTCTCAAGATTGCAATACAAATTGTTGACCAGCATGGTTTTAGGCCACCAGCAAGGGGCCTAAGAAGCAATTTTTTTTCCGAAGCCTCATACATTTTTTTTTTTATCACTGCTGCATTCATTTAGAATTCGCTATTTACACTACCAAATGTGTTCGTTCCAGATGGTTTGGGCGGACACAGAGTCTGTAGGCTGTGGCCTAGCTTACATCCAACAAAGTAATTACATGATACTCATTTCCTGCAATTACGGACCAGGGTAAGCGATTCACAATTTATATAATTTATTGTAACCTAAATATAGGCTCTCACGTAAGTTATACATGAAGTGGGTGGAAAAAGTGGTAATATTTTTAAAGTGTTGAGCATAAGGGCAATTGCAAACGGACTACAAAACCCGAGATAATCACAGATGCAATCTTTGCTGTTTGTGGCGCGTGTGTTGTGTAAAAATCGCAATCCGTGGCAGATCAGGTAAAAAGTATGGTATCTAACTGATTCTTTCAAACGCAATGGCGCGTTTCTGTGTTTGTCGGTAGGTCTCCCAGAGCCAAATCGCGCTGTTTGAAAGGTATACCGTCGATTCGGACGCGCTAGTGGCGCGATTTCTTCAGTGACTATCGCGCGTTTTGTGGTCTGTCTGCGATCCGCCGTAAGGGCGGTTACAGACGGATCAAGAAACGACGCGATAGTTGATGAAAAAACGCGCCACTAGAAACTTCTGAATCGACAATACCTTTCAGACAGCAAATGCGCGATTTGGGTTTTCTTTACGCTTCCCGATGATTTTGAACCCTTTCTAGAACAGGCATCGCTCATTGATCGATATTAAAGAGTGCTTGTTTTATATTAAACTGCGCCGTGCTATTAGGCAATGCATGAAAGTGCAAAGACAGTAGTGGGTTCACCGTATGTTAAGTGAATTTCAAGCGTTTGTTAGAATATTCATTCCTTTCTTGGTCCCGCAGTCTTAGTAAGTCGGTCAGTGTCAAAATCAGTAATATTTCAGGTCAAAGTACACAAATCTATTAAGCATAAGTAAAAACAACTGAAGTAAAAACGACACCACCAAAGCGTCTGAATTGACAGCCTCTTTCAGACAACAAACGCGCTATTTGGCCTTTTCACCACGCTTCCCGGAGATTCCGACCCCATTCGAGAGCCGGCATCGCAAACAATACCAGCTGAGGTACTTAGCTTATAACGATCCAACCAATTACTCAACAGGTTGTGTGGCACTGAAGTCGCAACATGATGCCAAAAGTGCCGAGTGTGGGGGCTTGCAGGCGATTTGGGGGTGGTTTACCAACAGACGCAGAAGCGTGCCACTGCGTGTGAAAGCCCTAGTACATCCCATGGTTTTCTAGTCATGTACGCTTTCCTGACCTGCCACCGACTTCGATTTTTATGCCACAAACGCGCCACAAACGCCAAAGATTACGTCTCTGATTGTGGCGCGTTTTGTTGTCCGTCTGCACCCGGCCTTAGTTTTTACCTGATCTGCCACTGATTGCAATTATTACGGCACAAACGTGCGACAAACGCGCGTTTTGTGGCATGTCTGCATTCGCCCTTACTGGATCCGCCGAACTCTAATCTCTTCTATGATATTCATTTACTCCTATGGTGTGTAATACACATTTAAACAGTTTGCAATGGAATGGGCGTGATAGCTTTTGACAATCACTACGTTTACATGACCACTTTGAAGCGCTTCAGAGAGATGCGCAATGCGCCCGTGTTACATCTGTGGATCTTGTAAACTCCCCTTCGTAGTGCTTTCTTCATCTGGCGCTTCACGGAGGTGGAGGCAGTCTGATGTGTTTCCTCTTTTTTTATGTAAACACTCGCAATCGCATGGAGATGTTGGTGAACGCCTGGTGAAGATGATGGACACAGTTAAGGCGCCCACGTAATTTGTACTGTTGCCATTGGAATTTTAGGTAAATAAACTAAAAATAAGCGTACATGACTAGAAGACCACTAAGCCTTGCATAAGTTTGGTTATTTGGGTTTAAGCTGACCTAGTTTACTGCATGCAGGGTGGTAGAGTAGCGTGGTATTTGCTCACTGTTCGCCAAAGGTAGGGCAGGAAAGAACGGTTTTACTCACATGAATCGTCTTCCTTACCGGAATGGCCCTAATCGCGGTCTTGTGTCCTGTAAACAGGTGCCGTTTTTTGATGCACATTTCAAAGCGCATCGTTAAAATGCGTTTTCTTGTGTTCATGTATAGGTAGTGAATGTCATCCGTTTCTTATCCAATCAGTTACAGCCCCCCCCCATCCCCCGCCCTTACTTTCCACTTTATGACAACACCCAAGTTTCGACTCTTCGTTAGACAGTGTTTGAGCCACGACGCTAGATTACAACTTACCTAATCACTCTGTACAGAACAGTTCTGTTATCACGTGCAATTTCTTGCAGGATTACATAGTGGTGCAATAATTGATTGCAAGAGATAAATTACCGGTGTATCAATTCAGCTTATACATGGCAGCAAAAGCTTTTACAAGGGGGGAGCGACTGGGGGTGTGTACATTAAACAAAGGTATCCACGTAAACATTCAAACCCATGTTTTCAATATCAGGTATAAGATATGGTACAAATTCACTCCAAATTTTTTAAATAGTTACGGGGTCTTTTAGAGTTCAATAGTTACAGCTGGGGTAAGGACCTTTTTTTTTTTACCATAAAATCATTTCCCAAGATTTCCAGATACAGACTTTTCCAATTTAACAATTCAACATCCTACAACGGCATTACATTGGACATTCAAAAAGAATATGACGTATGTTCTTCCTCATATAATTCAAATTACAAAGCTCACACTTCAAAGGAATTGAAGTGAAGCCAGGTAGTGCCATTAATTGGAAGAGAAGCCATTCCTATCATAGGAATATGTTTACCAAAAGCGTAACGTCTAAAATTTGGGAGGATGGTTTCATATAGGATAGAGATATGAAGCACGACAGGCTTCCAGTTTATTTCAGTTTTCCTGGAAGAAGCAGTCAGCCAAAGTCAAAAGCATAGATGGCTTGTTTAACCTCCATGCATCAGCCTCCTTATCCATGAGGAAAGGTAGGCCGGTAGAAATACACAATTTACTAATATTTTTTAACCAGATCGTAGAAGTTTTCCTCTTGTCTTCGGGAATGAGGTGAGGATATCTCTCCATGTCCATATTCTTAAGTTTAATTAAAAATCCCAAAATATGCTTGCACTAGTTCCAGAAAAGGTGAACTCTCCCACACTCAGCATAGATAAAGCAGTTAGAAACTGCTCTTCTGACTTGCAATATCTTTTTCAAGAAAGTTTGCATAGCCTCACTTCAATCCCATTTGCCGAAGCTCCATATTTCAGAACCAGTCATCAGTTCAGGCAACATGCAAGAATCCCAAAGTTTTGACAGGCTTCCAGCATCAATGTCATTACCAGTATATCTCAATGCTATTTTATTTACAGAATTAACAGCTTTATCTTTTGACGATTAGTATTTCTCTAACAATAAATACTGTCATGCGATCGAGGAAGAAAATGGAAGTCATTAAGGGCACGTAAGGTTAAAAATCACAACGTTTCGTCATCCAGATTGGGGTCGTTATCAAGTGAAAAGAAATTAAACACATGGTCAGTTTAATGCAAATATTGTGAAACGTTGTGATTTTTAAACCCACGTGCACCTAACGGCTTTTCTCTCCGTCACAAGTGAAAGTGTTTTTTTTTTACCCTTTACTGTTTACTGAAACCACGCCGCATGAAACTGTCGACATGAAAGGAAAAGTGGCATTTGTTTAAAATCAAAAACGTAATAAATAAATACGAGCAAACCTGAATCCGTCGGTGTTTGTTTAATTAACTGACCTTTCCCTGAGCAGCTTCTAAGAAACAAAAAAGATGGAACTTAACAACGAAATGCAAACTCACGCAAAAAGAGACAATGTCTCCCGAAACACAACTAAAGAATTCTCGCCAAGGTTTATCGCCGTTTGAAGTCGTGATATCGAACGCCAAGTTCTTTCACCAAGTTAATCCAGTCGACTAGTACTTCAAACGTTAAATGAAATACCTGGAAATTGCTCAGTAAGCTATTGTTTTTTGTTTTCCGCTTAATCTTCAAAATATTACTACTGCAATCATCTTCTCATGCACTATAAATTTTCGCTAGGTTTTGACCGAAAGCGTTCATTCCGAGCGATGTTATTTCCCTGCAATGTTTAAGTTTCGCGAATTTTTTCCGGCATACTGAATGAGGATTGTATGTTTCAGAACTAAGAAACAGTTTTTCATAAAAGCTCTTTAACGACATTTTGCAGTGGGAATTTAGGCGACAAGATATACAGGGTAGGGAAGCCTTGCAGCGACTGTACAAATGGGTGTTCTTCCAAGTACAATGGACTGTGTAGTAAGTTTGCTGTTTAATGCTTTTGTTTTTAAGTTTATGTCAGTAATTATCCATAAAAACTATTTCTCTCTATGACTTAATTCACCTTCCTGTAGATTCCTTTCGTTGTTACGGTTCAGGAAATCATAACGAAAATCTACGCAAACGCGTATTTATGTTTAAAAAGAATTATTTAAACATGTTTAAAACGCTACTCGCATCCTTAGTGAGGCCGCAGCCATACTGTGAGATGAGAGCGCAACAAGAAAACCTGATTTGACCAGAATAGACAAGTTTTTGGTTGCGGTTTCTGATGTTATATGTTTAGCCGCAGCGAGCGCGGCGGCACAAGCGAAACACGTAATTTGTAACATTTTTTTCAAAAATATTTGTTTTTGATTTTTTTCTAGTTGTGCTCCGACTAACATACGCCGGTCTAGCTGATTTCGGCTGATTCAACTCGGCTCTAATAGTCAGCATTATTAAAGTAATAGTGTTTGTTTCTAATTGTTAGAGCGCACACCCATTTCATTGTCGGCCGCTCGCGCTTTTTCTTTGCTGCCGTGGCAAGAAGGAGCCCGCTCGCCCTCTTGCTGATTGTTAAAGCTTCGTTTGTTTAATCCTGGTCCCTAGCAATCCCTCATCATTAAGTCTGCTCCTAAGCGAAATACAGGGTGTCTCAGAAGGTAGAACTGATCACATCTATAAAAAAAAAACTTATAATACATACGCCGGAAATGACTCGTTTCAGAGATCGAGGCCTGTTCCGCAGGGTGACACAGGCATAGTCAGCCAACTTTCAGGGGCATCGCACCACATGCTTAAAAAATGAAACAACTCGTGAAGGCGAAGACACGTTTAGGAACGAACCGTTCCTTACAAAGTTATTGCTCGTCCGTCCTAGACGAGGCGCCCACACATTAGGGTTGTACGTCCTCCCCTCCCTCCCCCCTCGCTAGGTAATTGCTAGAAACAAAGCAAAACGCCAAAAAAAAAGTAGTATGTTGAAATCGCCTAGACGGTGGCTTTGATTGCTTCCCCAGAAGGAACCTTTCGTGCCTCATTCAGACTGAAAACGTTGTTGCACACTGCCATGACGAAACTAGGAGTTCGTAACAAATGTTCGAAGTGGCCCCATTTGCTTCAATGCATGACGCCGCTCTTCTACTGAGAGACGCACGAATCCTTGCACAGACCCCCTGGTTCTACCTAACCTGCTGAAATGCATCATGAACACGTTGGCGCAATTCTCCCTCAGTGTCTACGCTGCGTGAATAAACAAGTCCTTTCATGTAGCCCCAAATGTAGTAGTCCAATGGATTGAGATCAGATGAGCGGGGACGCCACGGAATTGGGCCTCCTCGGCCAATCCATCTCTCTCCAAACTGTTCGTTTAGATACTGCCTCACAGCAAGCAGGAAGTGGGGTGGTGCCCCATCGTGCTGGAACACCATCCTCTGCCGTGTCCCCAGTGGGATGTCCTCTAGCAGACCAGGTAATTCATACTGCAGGAAGGTAAGATATGCCGCCCCTGTAAGCCTGTTGGGTAGAATGATCGCCCCGATGAGGTGATCTACAATACCAGCCCATACATTGATTGAGAAACGATGCTGGTTTCGCGCTTGCAGGGTCGCGTGAGGATTTTCATATGCCCAGACATGGGTGTTGTGGAAGTTCACAGTTCCATCTCGGGTGAAGGCGGCTTCATCAGTAAAGAACACTCTGCTGAGGAAGAAGGGTCTGCAGCCACATCGTTGTTGAAGCCACTGGCAGAATGCGACCCTTGCCGGATAGTCGTTCTCAGCTAGGGCTTGCATCCGCTGCAGATGATATGGGCGCAGCAGTCCATCATGCAGGATCCTCCAGATAGCATTACGGTCTACGTTTTCTGCTAAAGCAATCCGCCTTATGCTGATTCCCGGATCGTCATCCACCCTTCGTAACCCCCTCTCTTCCAGTTCAGGGGTACGAACAGTCTTGGCTTTCCTTCTCGTGGTGCTACCTTAAATGACCCGCGCTCACACAGACGTTGGTGAAGCCGAATAAACATATGACGGTCCGGATGCCTTCGGTTCGGATATAGCTCACAGCATACAGCATGGCTACTTCTACAGAATTGCCCTCGGCCCGTCCATACATGCAATGCATGTCAGCTAGCTCTTGGTTGGTGAAGTTGACTACCATACTCCAGTAAAGAAATTAATCGGAAGTGTTACCCTTTTCTTCTAAACCAAAGAGATTAAGTAGGAGAAGACTTTTCTTTCCACACTGAGTAAAGAAATTAATGAGAAGTTTTACCTTTTTCTGTCAAACCAAGTTTGACTTTATTTTCATCATGGCTGTGCAGCATGTGCAACAACGCTTTCAGTCTGCATGAGGCACGAAAGGTTCCTTCTGGGGAAGCGCTCAAAGTCACCGTCCAGGCGATTCCAACTTACTATTTTTTTGGCGTTTTGCTTTGTTTCTGGC
>JAHWFP010231690.1:0-19675 GCA_023313725.1 Lithobius niger | reverse complement strand
CGGACCTACAACCCTAAGTGTGGGCACCTCGTCTAGGACGCATGAGCAATAACTTTGTAAGGAACGGTTCGTTCCTAAACGTGTCTTCACCGTCACGTGTTGTTTCATTTTTTAAGCATGTGGTGCGCTGCCCCTGAAAGTTGGCTTACTATGCCTGTGTCACCCTGGGAAACAGGCATCGTTATCTCGGAAACGAGTCGTTTCCAACGTATGTATTACAGGGTTTTTTTTTTATAGATGTGACCAGTTCTACCTCCCTGTTGATTTATGACCATGACTTCTGAGACACCCTGTATATATATAGATGATGGTCATTTTTTTGACAAATTGGCTTCCACTAACGACAACTCTTGCTACGTAAAGCCTTCACGCTGGATGGGCTTTCGAAAGTTTGGGACGATGAACGGACCAATGTGAGCCCTGAAATTGTATGTAAATTGTTCGATTCTTGGAAACAAAGATGCAGTTCAGTTAGTCGGGTTGATGGACAACACATCCATCAAACGAAAACCATCCATCGGATCAGTACTACTATAGAATTTAAATTGAAGACAAAGTCGTCTCATTTTTGGTGTCCTATCCTACATAATGTGATATTATATTGATCGTACCATGAGTGAATAGATTGCTTGGGTGAGTTGTTGTTTCTCGTCATGCGCGACTCTCCTTAAGGTTAATATCAGTGGTATATTTACATCTTACTAGTTGTAGCCACCTTCGATTTTGTATGTCGTGTGTCTGTCTGTCCAGATGTAACCCGCTGTTTACATGATAGCAAGACGCCACACACAGGAAGCCTACACTTCGTGGTGCGCCTTGCAGTTGCGTAATCTGTCAGTGCACTTGCCGCCTAAACTCGACTATTGGACAGGTCCCAACAGGAGTGCATGAACGGCTCCCCCTGTCCCAACTAGGTGGATCCGATTGTATGCAGTACAGCTGGTCACGTAACGTAAAGCATAAAGCTATAGGTCTCTTGTTCTCCAGAGTATAAATACAGCTTGGGGAACGAGGGAAACGTTAGTTGGTGTCGGAGAGGCAACCAATAAGGACGTCTTTCTGAATACTACGCTAAGGCTGATCAGGCTTCTAACCCTGAATCAGTGCCTAATGTGTGAACTCTGAGTATAGAACTCCTAGCTGTACTGCAACGTGTGAATTGTGCTTGGGCCTTGCCTTGAAAACAATCGTCCACTCCCTCGCGGCGTCGTCTGGCAGACAGGCTCCTGAATCTAAAAGCCGCCAACGACCGGCAAATTTCAAACTTTAAATTTCAAATTTCACATTTTGCGCTCCGAACTAGTGGCGCCCTCCAGACACGACTGTGAACTAAAATTGTTGCCCCATAACGTGTTAACATAGAGGGATTCTACGGACCTAAACAAACGCAAACAATCTATCCACTCATGGTGGAACGTAATCAATGTACCGAAAGTATCGACGCACAAATAACGACTCGTAATGCTGAAAGATTTCTTGTAATTTTCTGTGTGTGTGTATATTTTTTCAGAACCTACTGCGAATTTAACGGCATCAATCCTATAGGAAGAAGAGATTTGAAACTTGATGTAAACTTTCTGCTATTCACCAATAAAAACAATTGTTTCGAAACTTGAAGTTTTAATTTGTAGTAACTAAATCTAATCTATCGAAAACAAAACTTGAGGATGATGTCATACATACATTTTCGCTGTGCATCGCTGGCCGTGTATGAACCACAGGGGCTTGTCGTCGCTCGCGTACCATGTGAATACATACCATACATATAATGTAAGGGGTGAAAGCAGCCAGAAGTCATATCGTAGAACAATTCATGTATTGAGCGTTATTAAATTTTACACTTACCTACTTACCTACCTCAGTGGAACTCGCGCTGAACGTACTTGTCTCAAGTTCGAAGTCATTAATTTGGTCCAATACATTCTCCAGAGTGATCTGAGAAGCGTTTTAGCATTGAGGTAAGCGCCCCGGCCATTACCGGAAGTTAGACTGGGACAGCAAAAACTGAAAAGCTTCTCAGATCGCTCCGGACAACGTAGTAGCACAAATAATGACTTCGAACGTGAGACAAGTTAACAATAAAGACGTTCAGTGTGAGTTCCAGTGATTATAAAAGTGATTATAAAAAAAAAACCGGATTGTTCTATGATATGACTTTTGGCTAGTTTCACCCTTATTATGTATGGTCTGTATTCACGGGGCGCACTAGTGATGACGAATCCCTGTGGTTTGAACGCAACATGGCCAGCAATTGCGTCAACTTTACGTCATTTTCGACGTTTGTGAGTATCGGGTTACTCACCCATGCCTACCCACGTAGGGGAGAGAAGATTCACTCTACGGAAAAGGGTAGTCGTCAACAATTTATCTGTAAGATTGAATCTCCTTAAAACCATAAAATCATAGCAATGTATAAAGTTTTCATCGATGTCCAATGTTAGAATGAGTGATTTCATTCTCTGGAAAAATAAAAGCTAAACCCGCTATGGGCACGTTTATGCAAATACTCGCAATGAATTCTTACAGCTAGAACTGGAAATCATCTGAAAATCCAACATGGCAGCGTGTTTGGCTTTGCTGCCTATCAACGAAAACAGTCAATAATGTGAGTTCAGAATCGACTGGTAAAATACACACGCAGACAGAATTTATCGGGAGGAATTCTTTAGCTTTTTATTATTGCCACGAAAATATACATTACCTTTTATTTAAATAGTAGTCTTGGGGGGGCCCCACCCCATGGAGCTCTATTATCCCTAGCTTGAAAGTTGGCTTCCTTGTCAATCTCGTAACTTACTGCGCATGACAGGAACTGGGATCGGCTATATAAACAGAACGCAGCGATCCCTACATCTTTCTTCCTAGGGCAATTGCACCGGCCAGTTGTTCCAGGAGCTCTATCATCGATCCTATGGACTCATCGATCCTCACTGGTGTGGAATTGCCTGTCGATTCCATGGGGGGGGGGGAATTCGATTCCCTCTCCTCAACCCAGCCAGGGGGAGTGTACTCCGATCTTCACCGTTCCCGATCCACCTACATCGGTCTGCCTCTCTCAACACTGTCCGTGCGATCCGCTGTCTGGAGCGAATTCACGAGCCGTGTTCGCCCTTCCTTCCCCCTAATACTATGCCTTCATGGCTAGTGCATCGGAAGGGAAGGGGGGGGAGCAGATCACCGACCTGGCTGCTATCCGCTCCACGACTCAACAGGTACGTAACCAAACCAACACTTCATTCGCCGTTCGTTCCTGTTGTTGACGGTTCCTGTTCTATGTTGAGAACCGCACCTACTATCCGCCTGGACTGGGCTCGGTTCCCCTTGCTGTCATTTCGCTTCTGCCATTCTGTTCTGTTCGATTCCGCTTCATATCATAAACAACAAGTCTCGAACTGGGCACATACGCCCAGCCTGGGCCCTTTGCGGATCATGATCCGCCTGCCAGCTGCCTTCTTGACACGAGTACGTCGGTTCCTGATGTAGATCGTCATCCCGACCTCTTCACACGCTTTTCAGTTCCAAAGTTAGAAAGACAATCGAAGATTTCTCCACCCTCTGCGCATGTATATGCGCAGCCTCCATCATATACGAACCTGGGCGGAGTGAGCCGTCTCATCTTTCTTCTTTCACTACTACCTGGCAAGGTTGTACTGTTCAAGAACGACTCGATTCCTGATTACTTCGTTCCCGATTCCCAGGCCTCGTCCCAAGGACGCACCTCAGGAACCATCGTTTCCCTCCTCTCCTACCTCGTGTGCAAATCACGATATGCGGTCTCCCTGCTGCGATCCTCTGTCATCCTGCCTCATCACACGCCTGTACCCAGTACCACCTCTGTAGGACTGGTGTTTGGTCCGATTACGCTGCGTACTGTGAACAGCGGGACTCGGACTGGGCCCATACACCCAGCCTGAGCCCTTTCACAGACCGCGTTCCGCCGGCTGTTTACCCTCTTGATGTAAGTTCGTCGGTTCCTGCAGAAGATCGTCATCTCGTCCTCTTCAGTGCTGCTTCTTCTTGTCTACTACGACTCGGACCAGGCCTCAACAGCCTTCGTGACTCTACTGTTTCCATCAAATATTATCCTTCCTGTACCTACTGACTCGTGCACTTGATGTCCCAGCAAGGAACTGAGTCCCTACATCCGGAACCGGGAGCCTTAGCGACCCTCGATCCACTGCTTCCTTACCTTCCCAAGCACTACAGTTCTTTTCTGCCTGTTTCTCATTCATCTGGGATGTCTCCTCTATTCCAGTATTGCTTGAGGCGACCTTCTGCTCAGGTCTGGTCCATTCTCTTCCTTCGTGAGTAATCAAGACTTCAGGTTCGAGCCCTGGCTGAGCCGGACCCGGCACCATTTTCTTACAATTCCGTTTTCATTTTTATTCCTCGAGTTCGGATCGTTCGGTCGTTCCTTGATTCTGGCGATCACTTCGCCATTCTTCAGTCTTCACGTGCGATTCAGGCCTACGCTCAAGGCTGGGCCCAGTTCCCCTTTTTTCTCTTCACCCCATGTTTGGTTCCTTGCCTTTCCAGCTGGTGATCTCCTGGTTACTCAGGACTGCTTCTACGCTTTTCCGTATCTTGATGTTGCCTTTCCAACCCTGGACTGTGCTACGAAGCTCCTTCTTCAGTTCATCTTCGATTCCCTACCCTATAGGCCTACACCACTACGAGTCTCCAAGCGCACTTTGATCCTCTTGCTTCGCTACCATATGATTCTGGCCTCTACTACTGAACCTCCTATTCTATAATTACAAATGTACACTCGGGCGATTGATCGCAGGAAGGTAGAGGTTCGGTCCCAGTGCCCGGGCCTAGCACCTCAGTGGTAACAACAACATGTCAACGTGTCTTAGTAGATCTCCTCGCAAGGTGTGTGCCTTGGTAACGGTCGTGCTGCTTCATTCACAACAATTCCTGATTCCTGCCTCACACCGATTCCTGATTCCTGATTTTCGATTTCTGATGATTCCTGATTCCCGATTCGTCAAGTCCTTTGGCCCGAACGGACCATCGCCATTCCTCTGGTCCACCAATTCCAGGTTCCTTTCTTGATGGGAGAATTTTACGACAGTGACCCCATCCAAGGTGTGCACCTCGATAACCAACAGACTGCTCCGTTCATGTCAGTTCCAGATTACCCCTTCGTTACCGTCATCAAGCCCTGTGATCCGGGCGGACCGTCATCGCCACCGTCATCATCTACTGTTCCTACTTCCTTTCTTGACGAGCGAGTTTGACACGGTTTCTGCGATTCCCCTCACGTTACCTTCTGCTCTGCTTTGTACCAGCAGAAAAGGAGGGGGGGGGGCATACGGACTAAGACAATGGCATACGGACCTTCTCTCAACAAGGACATAGCTACGTTACCGGCCGGCCTCAGCAGATCCACCAGGTCGCCAGGTGGTAGGGGGGGCACATCTTTACGCATCCAGTTCCATTATACATCTTTTCATTAACAGTTCTTTCATTAAAAATTACATGAGCACGGAAATGCTAAAAAGTAACATTAGGCCACTAAAAATTAATTAAGTGGTTCTCAGGGGCGCACGCATGGGTTTTTTCTTAGCGCATGAAACGTTTTTAATGACATTGTCTACAAAAAAAATTCCCATCACGCGTCAGCATTTTTACCAAACATTTTCTGGAGCCGATGACCATATCAGTTCTTGCACCTTTCACGTGATCGTCTCGAAACAAATCTAAGGGTCGTTCAGAGGAATATCACAACTAAAAATTTGGCCCTAATGAATGTTTTTTTTATCAAATATGCAACTTTTGCACGCTGATCCTGGCATTAAAACATAGATATTGTACTCCACAACAAAATTTAAGCTACTGATTTCATTTTGTTTGGTGAAAAAAAAAAAGCCTTCGCCCGCATCTGAAAAATCACAAATAAAACTTTATAAAAAAATAACACCACCCGCTCGCGTCATTTTTTTTTTACCACTCACGAGAGCCACTTAATTAATTTTTAGTGGCCTTAAGTAAACAAGCGGCTACAGCGACAGCCTAGTCGCACCGGTCTTATGTACAGTTCCTCCACTTCCAATGTTGAGGCGCACACCTCTATCATGCACTACAACAGCTATCTCTATTATAATAACCTAAAAGCAGTAGCCATCACAATTGCCGGTTAAAAATGTTTTAGCTTTTAGGCCAGTTTTAAATTTTAGGCGTAATTGTCAGCTTTTAGGCCTAATTTTAACCAGCAGTTTTAATTTCGTAAGTAGCAGCTAACGGAGATATGGATTGTATAGTAAGCCTATTCATTTTTGCAACACGGTGCGCCTTCAGGCACACAGTTATAGTGTTAACAACGTAATGCGCAACGTAGCCTGTATAGATCAGTGGTAGTAGGGAAGTGACGAGAGAGACGCTATTGATGAAGCCAACAGTGACTCGTAGCAACTTGACGTTGCCATGGTAACATGATTTTAGGCCTAATTTTTATTTGTTAGGCATCATTTTAAAAATGCAGTTTTAATTTCGTAAGTAGAAGATAGGCCTAGTGGGTAAGCCCATTCATTCATGCAACAATGCGACGAGACTATTTAAACGAAGCTAAAATCCATTTGTTTTTATTGAGGATTTTAATTTAGGATTTTAATTCGACGATCAAATGTTATTATTTAATTTAGTTACGTCGAAGAAGTCTGTTAGCTATGAGGAAGTAACGATGTTTTAATTTGCCATGTAATTTAACTAACTTCTCACACTGAATCTAACGTTGTAAACAATGGTCGTCAATATCTGGTACCGTTGCGAAGTTGAAAAAAGCGACGGACGGACGGACAAAGCCGGTTCTCAGCCGGTACGGCTGTACAGAAGACTAAAATAAGATGCCTGTAACAGAAACCGAATACTGTTATATAAACCGAAAAAATGGAGCGTAAATCAAAAAAAATATTACAATTTTTTTCTTTTTTCGGGGGAAGAGGGGTTCCCCCCCCCCCCTTCCCACCACCACTGCAGTCCATTGCACAATATAGCCTTGGTACGCAAGGTTTCAACTACACTACCTGTCATTACACATCCCATACAAAACGAAGCTTCACAGATCACCTTTATACCTCCACCAGTGATAAAACCGAAGTGAAAAGATAGAATTAGGGGTACAAAACGGGCAGCTTTTTATGGTTAATGGTTCGAACAAGGCGCAAAATGAATGGTACATTACTCAATAATATAAAGCAAAAGAAACAAAAATGAAAAAAATAAAGTGGCACCGATGAAAGTATGCAGAATCTGGCAATGATGTAGCGCTATCTTGTACTATCTAGCACTTGTTGCATTAAGCGAAGGAATGCACGACGCCTATTTCTTTTAATGCAACAAACATGCCACTGAACGTTCAGTTGAACTATCAACTCCAGAGGCATTTTACTATAAACAAACTAAAATTAAAAAAAAAAAGAAGGGAAAATCAATTCGTTGCCCGTCAAGACTTCATTTTAAAAGAAGATGAAGTCTTCGTGGTACCATAAAGTACAAGGGGGGGGGGGGGGACTTCACTACCAATGACTACGTGACCGCATGCCCTCACCCTCACCCCCAAAAATAAGGAATCGTGGGGGGAAGGGGGTGCACGATTGGAGGGGAATGGAGACAAATATAAATTTCGTGAGGGGACATACGTCATCAGGAAGGGGGAAGGGAGGTTCGCCAGCTGGTGAAGATTGATGATGAGGGGGAGGGAGTGGGTTGACCAATTGATGACGTAAGCACCGTTATCCCAGTAAATGGGTGGAAAAACGCCCAAAAAAAGTCCTCAGAAAAACATAGGGAAATACAGGGAAAACACACCCTCTTAGAGGGGGAGTTAAGTTAGAAATGACGTAATACTGGAAGGGGGGGGGGGGGTTGGAGCAATTGATGATGCTCGATGACAAGGGGGGCGGGAGGTGGTTAAAAATGGCCAATTTCTTGATGACGCAATACTTGAACGGCCTCTGATATACATATATCAAAGAATAAATATCTAGATTTACGTCGTGAACCGGCTGATAAATATTACGAACCATGGTTTTAAATGTAAAGTTGCTTAAATTTTAAGTACGCCTAATTTTGGCACTGGTGGCCAGACTTACACCGGAAATGACCTAAAAAACAAAACAGTGCATCAAATCATTAAGGACGTTCGCGCGAACCCTGTACGAGAGAAAAATGTCATCAGAGTTAAAATGCACCGACGAAATGGCAAACGATTAATTAAGATGAAGCATTTTTGACGCCGGATGCGCGGCCGTTAAGGTTGACCGGGAGTGAAACGTTCGATTTCCGCCTTCCGTGTTGTATTGGTCTGGTGATAGATCAGCACGGAAGAAGCCCTTTAACACCAATCCTTTTAATATTTCCGCTTTCTTCCTTTTCATCTCTACCGCTGCTTTCCAGCGCCGGAGGTTTTTTTTTTCCCTTTGGGGTGGGAGGACAGGAATCCTATTTTTTGGCCCCAACCTTTTAAGGTTCCACATCAAAACGCCGCAGGATCAATAACGCCGCGTGCGACAATGTATCGCGGAAGTAAAAATGCCGTTAAGTAAAAAACACCCCGCACGTCAAACACGCCGCGAACAATTAACTACACATAATAAAGCCGCAGGGCTGTAGTGCCGTTATGATAACGTAAAAAAAATACAAATAGGCCTAGGCTTGTTAAGTGGAAGTTGTGAGCTGAGCTACCAACTCCGAAACATCGTACTATATTCAAAATAAAATGAAAATGAGAAAAAAAATAATAATTTGTTGACCATCCCTGGTTCTCGTTCGTTTGTTAGAGAAATTAAAATAAGACTTCTTGGTACCAAAAACACAAGGGCCTACTGTAGAAACACAATAAACAGTCGCGTGCACAGACGGTGAACTCCCGTTTCGCCAAAAAAAAAAAACAAGATTAACAGTTTTGCCCTCAGGGGCCTATCCCGTTTCGCCAAATCCCATTTCGCCAAAACGATTTTTGACAAAATTGTATGTACACGAAATTTAACACTTTATTTCTATGTAATGGGGCTTTAAAAGGCCAACATTTAATAGAGACAAGCACTGGTAGAATAAGTCCAGATAATTTATTAGCGTTTTGAAAACGGGCAATACAGACGGAAAAACGTACGTTTTAGATATAATTGTTTACAATGCTTGGGCGTCACTACGTCAGTGCCAAGGTTCTCTTTTAAGAATAGAGTTATACATGTGATGGTTAACCTTTTCCAAACGGGAATTCCCGTTTTGCAGAATCCCGTTTCTCAGAATCAAAATATTCTTCAAAACTTTAACACTGCCGAAGTTAAAGAGGCATGCCTAATTGTTAGTAATTTTTGATTAGTTGTGGTTTCTGATGTTATGTGTTTAGCCGCAGCGAGCGTGGTAGCGCGAGCGAGGCACGTAATTTGAAACAAACTATTTTGCAAAATGGGACTCTGCAAAACGGGTGTTTGTCTACAAATGTCTGACCATAATATCATGTTATAAATGTTCGTGTTTAAATGTTTTAAATGTTTCGTGTGCCTAAAATTTCGTGAACCATATTTGGCGAATCGACATTTGGCGAAACGGGACTGGCCCCTGAGGCAAAAGCTGTTAATCTGCTTTCTTTTTGGCGAAACGGGATTTGGCGAAACGGGACGTAACCGCACAGACATCCTAGACTGCAGGAGCAACTTTCAGTGAAGGGGCACGCTGAGACTTTATTTTTATGACGGATTTTTTTTTTTTTTGGCTTGTCGCTCACTTTTTGACCATTTTTGACCCCTTTCTTGGGCTTCCTACCATTCTTTATGTCCTTTTAGGGTTGGCCCTTTCTTCTCGCTGCGATCAGCATTTTCAGAGCAGAAAAGCAAAATATGGGTAGTTTTTTTTTCAAAAAGGGCAAAAAAGGGCAGGGGCAATGCTCCCCCCCCCCTTTCCTTCCCTCTGTGTACGCTACTGACGATAAATATAAATAAATCGCCAATTTACCTGTAGAATTCAACGGAGCCAACATTGTGAACAAGTAATAATGGCAAGTGAGCAGTAATTATAACGGAAAAAAAGCAACAGAACGTCAATATTTCATATTTTCGTCGTAATTGCTACTCACTTGCCGTTCTTATATGTTGCGTTTCTGCGTATACAATACTAACCTCGTTATAACCTAGTGTGTGATGTTTGTCCTGGGTTGGAGGTCTGGAGTTCAAGCACCCACTGTCGTCCGTCTATTCGTTTGTTTATTCGTTTATTCGTTAAAGGGATATACCTCCCAGCGCCATTTTTCTCGATCCTCCACATCAAGTACGGCCCCAAAGGTCTATTTCCTTACCGTTAGTCTTTCCCTTGCTAAAAAACCGTTTTAAAATATGGCGTCTAGGAGATTTTCTGTTGAATATTGTTAACATTTAAGAATGACCCGTCACTAAATAATGCATTGCGCGCGTACGATAATCATGACGTTTCATCTCTGTGTGTACATCTGCTAATTTACTAATAATTACCATGAGATCTAAAATTTACTAGACTAATGAGATAAAAATAAAAATTAATTATTCCAATAGATCGCCGAAGCAAAATTATAAGACACTAGCCTAGAAAATTATAAATTGTGATTTTAAAATACGAGAATCGTTTCGGTTTGTGACGACACAATCGTTGACTTGATTCTGTCTCGTGTACTATTTACGAAGCCAACCGAGACAGCAGGTATGCGAGGAAAGCAGCTACCACCCCAGCTGGCCTTGGCACTGTAATTGCTCGGATGACGATCTGCGCGTAGCTGTAATTTGGCACGCGGAATGTTAAAAGGCAGGCCGGGTGTCCCTTTAACTCGATATGTTAGTGTCTAGTGACTTGGGGGCTCAGTCTAAAAGACCTGGGTTCAATTCCCGGACTCAACGATGCCACGTGAATTTTTTTTTCGCCATAATTGCTGCTCAAGTTTTTTTTTTTTTTTAGCTGCTCACAATGTTGGCTCCATTGTGTTTCTACGCTCAATACTGGGTGATGCGAAATAGCCCCGCCTGAAATTTCATCCTGGATCCGGTACTGACTGGAAATGGGCTAACAGCGAAAATCGTGCATTAGTTGCCACATTGTAATGGCGGTAGGACAGTGACTTATTGATGGAATAGTGTACCAGTTCGAATCCGGGTCACTTCACTAGAATGACACGTCAGTGCATAAAGGTGGCTTAATGCTCTACGGTATTTCTAGTGTATGTTTTTCGCTGAAAGCATCAGTTTCAATCTATCTTGTTTGTCTATTTATGTATCCTTCGTTGAGCCTTACGAATACGTATTGATGTATTTCCCGCTGCGTTGCCTAGTGACCAAGCAATATTCGGGCGAATGGAGTCCAGATCATGGTTTTTACCTTAATAACGGGTTCAGAGGGTTAACTTATCGCTAGTGGATGAGTTGCCACATAGATTAAGGCGGGAAGGCAGTGATCTGATAATGGAACGGTCCGCCAGTTCGACTCCGGGTCACGCCACTTAAATGAAACGTGAGCGTAAGGGCGCGTTTATGCAACGAAACCTCGCTCGCCGAGCGCTGTTTTCTAGTCAACCGTTATTTGTTTACAATTAGTTTTAAGTTTCCACTCAAAGATGGTGGCAATACATAAGAAATGAAATGTATTATAAATAACAATACGAATAAAGAACAAAGTGCAGCGGTGCATATTGCAATTTCACACTATTTCCAAAATTTGCTGTTCTCGTGCAAATCACAGATGCAAGCAGTGATCAGACGACGGTAGAATAAACAGCTACTCGCAGCGAGAATTAAAAATCCAACGTGGCGTGCACACCGGGGTTATCATGTCGAAAACAAACCATCGAATGCCGGCATTCAGAAAATGGTCCGCCGTCTTGTACCGCAGTAAAAATTGTTTTCTTGTTGTCATCAACCGACTCTGTTGTGCAGCACATCGTATGTCGTGTCATGAGGCACGAGGAGAAGATCTTCGTCCGCATCGTTGCCATGGTTACGAAATATAGACAACCGAACGCCGCAGGCTCCGGTAAAGGCGAGAAGCAGCCAACAGATTTAGTATTAACCAAGCAAAAGCTAGTGAGCGAGAAAATTGCCGACTTAACTAATTCATATCTAGGGTATGATTTTCGCTAATGGCTTAATGCTCAATTTAACCCATTTAGTCCAGTTTTTTTCCGCCTTTACTATTAAAAAGAAGTTAAAGTATAAATTATAATAAAAAAAAAACGTTTTTAAACACTCCGAAGCACAAAAATAACAATTGAAACCATTGTATACTGTAGGGACATATATGGCAGGATCACTAGGTGATCATCAAGGACACTGGATGCACTAATTACGGCAGAGAATGCTGCTGTGACTAAACTAACCTTGCCTGCTTGACCTTTCTCTCAGTTTGCCTTTACTTCCAAGAATGACGAACATTGTAAGCTCGAGGGTTGCCATGCCGATAATGTGACCATAGTGATATAGTGATATTTTATTGCGCTTATAGAGCAGTGACATTTGCCGCCATATTGGCACCAGTATGGGTTTTGGAGGGCATAACTACAAGGTGCACTACATCAAAATGGAGGGAAATCAACGGAAGAGCGGATTTCTTAGGTTTAAAATAACGTTTTCTCCAACAACAAAAATCGCACGTTTTAGGTCTAAGAAATCACTCTTCACAGCATCGACTTCAGTATGACGCCCTTCTGTTTCTCCCTGCAGTGCCCCTTGCAGCTAACCCATTAAGGCTCCAGCATAGAGTTATATACAATAATACTACGTCGTGTCACTGCTCTATTGGACTTTACACCATTCGCCCATGTGACCATGCAGTTTAAGGCAACAATCGTCTAGCCCCAAACTCCCATTCCAATCCAACCAGGACAAGAGTATATGTTATATTTCGATATGTTAACTAGAAATTTATCCTTCCTATTTTCCTCCTTTTGCTCCAATATAAGTTATCACGCTCCCAAACTTTTTCATAATAATTCACCCCAACTCATATTTGTAATTTAACGAAGGTTACACCAAGGCAAGCGAGCATACCGTATCTAGAATTAATCGGGAACAATTAAAACATCTTTAGCAAACTTCGGTTTAATTACTGTATCATAGTTTCACTGTTCCACCATGCATTACCCAAACCAACTCGTTCTCATTTCCGCCCGAACGTAATCCCGTATCCCAGTAATACGTCATTTATCAACAGGACGCCGATATTTCCAAAATCTACTGGCAGCATGCCAAGCATAAATTTAAAAAGGAATACACTGTTTCATATTGAAGTAAAGCAGATGTCATAATTTCCACTAATGGCATCCTACTCCTCCCCCATCCCTAAAGAACTGTAAAAACTTCAGAAAGTTAACTACAGAATTTCGCAGTAACCCCCCCCCCTCCCTCCCTCTTCCAACCCGACCGCAATCTCCGGAAAGAAAGGGGTCAACGAAGAATAAACCCAGAATTAAACAAGCGGTTAGAGCGACTACCTAGTCGCATCCGGTCTTCTGTACATTTCTGCCACTACCAATGGTGAGGCGCACACCTCTATCACGCATTGCAACAGCTATCTCTATCATATAATCTAAAGACAGTAACCATCAGAACTGCCGGTTAAAATGTGTTAGCTTTTAAGCTTATTTTAGATTTTAGGCGACTTTCTTAACTTTTACGCCTAATTCTTACCTGGAACTTTAATTTCGTAAGTAGCAGCTAACGGAGATTTGATATGTATAGTACGTCTGTTCATTTTTGCTAAACGGTTCGCCTTGGGTTACAGTGTTAAACGTAACGCGCAACGTAGCCTATATAAATCAGTGGTAGTAGGGAAGTGACAGGAGAGACGCTGTTGATGAAGCCAGGAGCTATACTCGCAGCAACGTGACGTTGATGTAGTAACGTGATTTTAGGTCTAATTATCATTTTTTAGGAGTAATTTTTTTAACTGTAGTTCTATTTCGTAAGTAGCAGTTAGGCCTAATGGAGAATCTGGTTCGATGGTAAGCCTATTCATTCATGCAACAATGCGACGAGACTGTATAGGATCTTACCCGTTTCCCGAGTGCTGAGCTCTAACAATAACGAGGGCGCGCAGTGCCCGAGTTATTGTTGGGCTCAGCATGAGGGAACGGGTAAGATCCTATTTCTCAACCGCTTTCGCGTTCTCCGCACGACCCGTTATTGTTACCACGCGTTGACTTATTCATAGGAGTTGATTGTGTTTTGGTGGATAAGCAACTTGACTAAACCGGAAGTTTAAGAGCGCGGCGTCAAAGGACGTACCCCCACGCCAATCGGCACTCGCGGCCGCGCGATTGGAAATTTACACCCAACGCACTAGGTTTAATCCATCTAAACCATCTTTCAACATGGCGGAGAAAGCAGACGACGCTTAGTATAACGCGGTACTAAACTGGTATAATGGTACTAAATTAGATTTAGTAATTTATTCAATTTTTCTGCTGCTACGACATTTTAACTTGGTTAAACTTACTGTTGTCACAAGAAGATGACTCATTCTACACCGGTTTTCTTGCAAATATCATGCATTCATAAGCACCCCGTCTCGTGTTACAAAAATACGATATTTACTTCCACAACAATCGGCGTTAAGGTTTCGTTCGACTGTCAGACTTTGTTACAAAACACAATGACACGTAACGCCTGGCAATATAACAATCTCTTATCTTACCTACGTTGAATGTTTTTTTTTAATTGAATTTGAATTTTTATTTACGTGAGTCTAAGGACCTTAGTCATACACTCAACTCTAAACTTAATCCTAAACCGTAAACCTAACAACCGAACCAACACCGGCCAACACCAACTTTACACCAACCAACGGTTACAGCTACACAAAGGCTCAGTAGTCACCCAACCAACCAAAGACACCAGTCAACCTCCATCATACCTACGTTTGATACATCATAAACAATGTAGTACAGGGCGTATTTCACAGAAAATTCCACCGCCTACGAGCGGATCAACCGCGAATACCTCATGGCGGCTTGGTCAGGCGGAAGTAGCAGACGCGCTTTGTATTCTGGGTACATTCGTGAGTCACGCTTGCCATCGAAGACTACGCACTATGACTACGAAGGCTATGCATTTGAGCTGGGAGTTGCTTCTCCATTCAAACACAATCAACTCCTATGACTTATTGTTGCATTTGAACTAGTGCTACGATAGTTAAGCGGCGTACAAACGTTCTAGTAAAGATATGATGGTGGCAGCATCTGATGTTTTGCACGGTAACCAAACCACTGACAAAACAAGATAAATACAGCGAATTTGACGATGAACAATTAAAGCAAACATTCATGGTGCCACATTGCATTTCCTACAACTGTGTTATGTTGTGATGAATTTTAATTCTTGCATTACGAAAGTTTCGTAGTCTTTTTTTTTTAGGTTGCAGCGCATTTCTGAATTTTAATAATTCTTGAATACGAAAGCTTCGTACTCTGCTTTTTATTTTGGTTGTTGGATGTATTTGACCTGTGTTTAATCATCATTGATAAAATTACGAAAGGAGATTGGCATAGTTGACGTTTATGCCGTATTTGTGACAGATTTAAACAAAAAAGGAAAGCAGTGCTGAGATATCCCAGCACCCAAACCGAAAACCATTGTTGCGATCCTGCACTGTTCCATTGTTACAAGACTGCGGAGAAGAAGATTGCGGTTGAGAAATTTCAAACGAAGCTAAAATGCTTTTGTTTTCATGGCTGCAGTGTTATCGTTAGGATTTCAATTCGACGATCAAATGTTATTATTTAATTTAGTTAAGTCGAAGAAGTCTATTATCTATAAGGAAGTAACGATGTTTTAATTTGCCATGTTATTTAACTAACTTTTGAAACCGAATCTAACGTTGTAAACAGTGGTCGTCAATATCTGGTACCGTTGCGAAGTTGAAAAAAGCGATGGACGGACGGACAAAGTAGTTGCAATAGTTGCATTGTACAGAAGACTAAAAGTGGCTTTTTGAGAATACAAGGTACTAATATAGGACGGAAAGAGAAGACAACTATGTAACCCAAAGAAGAATGATAAATGGTAGGACGCTCCATCTTTGATGTAACCTGGGGCTAGAACCCCGGACCTTCAGGTTACAAGTGGAATTAGCAAAATGGCCGATTTAAATCTCAGCGTCGGAGGCTATGGCGTCCCCTGTGCGTTGGGGACGTGAATGGCCCCGGCAGTGTACTTGTGCTCATGTCGATTGTAGCCCGTAAAAGCTCGTAGGAATTTTCTAGTAAAGCTGTCTCCCTTCATCATCTATAGTAGGTGAAAGCAACGTCAGTATACCAGTATTTATTCTAGCTGTATGATTGCGACCAACGTATGAATTAATGTACGTAGGGGAAAAGACAAGGCGCAACAACAAATTCATTCATAGGTACCATATTCAACTGCCTAGTAGTATAGTTTTAGATTTGACATGGTACCATATTGTTTCTTTCATTAATACTAGTTCGACGCCATTGGCGCCAGTTTAAATATCACTTGCTCTTGGCTACGTCATGCGCGATATTCGTATTTAAAACTGAGAGAGGCGAATTTGAAGATAGAACAAAATAATGAAGTTATTTTCTTACCCTCAACATTACTAACCTTTTCCAAGCCTTGTTAAAAAAAAAAAAGTTAAAAAAAAAAAAATGTCTGAACTTCCCGACCGCCACTACGCAACTCGCGACAAATCCACACGAACCAATTAGGAGCGACTAAAATTCCGTCTTACCTATCACCGTGGTATTTCATTCATAATAAAAGGGAAATCCGCCTACATTTCTTCCGTTCTCGAACTTAAACTCCACCACCGAAGACGTGAGGTAAGTGATCTAAACGGCCTGACCGGCCAACCGTATACGTAGTTTGCTTGCTTGTGTATTTCAGGCGCGAATCCAGAGGGGGGCGATGGGAGCGATCGCCCCTCCTAAAACCCAATCAGACATACGAGCTGACAAACAATACAGTATTATTGTTTAAAATCATATCCAGTAGCTGCGTAAATTTATTATAATTTCCTATACAGACAAAAGCATACAAAAACATCATAATTACAGCTTTTTTCACATTGGTTTCGTCCTTTTTTCTTGATTTCGTCCACTTTCATTTTGCTTTCGTCCATTGGTGTACTACGCACAATGCAAAAATTAACGAAAGCAAAAAGAAAGTGGATGAACGCAAAATAAAAGGACGAAACCAATGTAAAAAATCTGCAAAAATGTTAATTCTTTACGCTACTGTTTCAAGAATATTTTTCAATTTGTAGATGGTATAGAATAGCTCGGAGACATGAAGAATCGAACGAGTAAAATCTGAGTAATCGATAAGAAATCTCTAAGAATAAAACGAGTTTATTACGCCTAGAATTTTGAGCTTAAACAGGAATTGGTCGATACAAAAAGCTTGGTCAAAGAAAAAACAGTGAAAAAAGAGCGTGCTTATTCTCGTTTCCGTCTCTCCCCCTCCCGTCCCCTAAAATTTGTGAACTGGGACCACGATTGGAAAATTACGTTTTCGACGCCTAGCTGTTGCGAAATCGCCTCACCTAAAATTTCATCCAGGATCCGCTACTGGTGTACGTGTTTGTTTGACGTATGTTCAACTTTCGACGTAATACCAACATACGCGCGCAGTGTCAGCATTCGGCATATAGGTTGGCAAGGCAGCCACCTACAGCGGACAAGTTTGCAGGTAAAATCGAGGTAAAAATTGTTATGGCTAAAAAAGAGAAGGCGTGACAAGATTTAAAGGTACATTCCTCCCGGTTGGCTTTCCTGCGTGGCACAGTTTTGCAGCATTAGTTCAGACGTGTGTAAATGTCGCAAAAGTATTCGGTTTGCCATTTTTCTCCTCTTGAGAAACGGGATTGCTACATTCACGTTAACCTTCGTAAATGTCGCAAAAGCTATTTCGATCAGGATGCTCGAAATTGGTGAGTAGGTATGTCCGTTTAATTATTTCCCCAAAGAAAAATTTGATAGCGGTTGTTGTCCATTTAAAAATTTTTTTTTTATTTTGGAACTGAGTTTATTTCGGTACAGTTTACAAAAAAAACGAAACATTTTCATAAAAAATAGGAATAAAAACGTAATTAACGTGGAAAACAGGTTTTCCAAAATCAAGCAAAGCACGAATAAGAACAAATTAATAAGAAAAAGAGGGAAAATGTATGAGTACTGGAAAACTATGTAACAATAAAAGAAAAGTTGTCAGTGTTAACTCATGATGCTAAACGTCATTGCTAAGCTCATAGGTTTTTGATCTAATAACCACTTAAACAAATGTTTCTTAAAAGGTTTAATTTTGGCAGGCAATGAATTAAAAAATGTACTACCCAGAAAGTAACCGCATTTGTGGAGTCTTTCCTCATAGCAACTTTCCTTAGCAACTTTTGGTTGTAAGACAAAACCAGGATTCATTCCTAGTGTGACGAGTGGAAAAATGAGCACTGTTTTTACAAAAATTAATAAGGATTCTATAGAGGTACAAGGCCTTCTGAGAAATCGGCAAATGGGGTTATAAATTCTCTTAGGCCGAGTGCAGACCTGACTGTGACCATGTCAAAACGGTGTGTTTGACCGAAACACACATACTGGACGGTGATTTTAGCATTGAATTGGGGGAGGGGAGGGGGGGCTTCACACCAAGTCTTCAAGTCTTAGACAGCTAAATTTGGAATGCGACCGGAACTGATCGTCCGATAGTGTCGGCCGGAACTAGGCCATATATTTTGGTGGGATACGATCAGAGTTCTGAGCATCTTCAACTCTTCCACGTTCGTGCAGGAGAGAATCGTCAGGAGCCGTAGCGCACCCAGGTATTTGTGTGTGTGTGTGGGGGGCATTGAATTCATGCAGGGTCCGAGAATTCGGCTAACGGGGCTAGGAAGGGGGTGGGGTTACTTTAAGGGAAATCGCAAAAATAACCCAGGATAAAAAATCCCGAAACAATCCACAGAAAAATGCCACCGGAAGAAAATATCACTCGGAAAAAATATACCCGGAAAAAAATCCTCAGGAAAAATAAAACACTATTCACTTTTAGCTTACTTATTTTTTTTTTTAACTAGACAAATAATTAAAAATTTCTTCACAATCACTTGCTGTAAAACAAAAATATTGCTAGCACGTCTTCGAATGTTTTAGCCTGTCCTCCTGAAAAAGGCGGCAACGTCTATGTCTCCAGCAGCTATTTGCTGGCAAAGAGCCTCGGTCAAAAATGCAAGAGTTTCTGTTGTTTTTTTTTTTTTTTTATTAGGTTTGGCTGGCTGCGCACCAACACGACAATTTGCAAGCTTGGTTCTGTCAGCACAGTTTTCATTTCGCGCTTTCTTTGTGGTAGTCCAAATTGAAGGATGCTTTTGTCCCACTAAATGCGAGAATCTGTTGTTCCACCTCCTTCGCACTGATTATTTATTTGGTTGTGGTTGATCGGCAGGACGCATCGTGTTTGGTGGGTACTGGTAATCTGCGCCACCGGCCCACCTTACTGCTCTATCGGAAGTTTTGCCGCACCTTACCTTCTGGAGTAATTTCTTCTAAAAAAAAAAAAAAGCAAATCCCTCATGGACATATTCCAGGGATAAAAACGCCAAACCATCCAACATCCCTCAAAAGTGGGTAAAGTTGTCACCTTTCTCATGGTATAGGCCAGAACATTAGGCGACGTGCTGCTAATACTTAAACTGGACTTCACGCCAC